>CAXAMN010015847.1:59992-94915 GCA_963970005.1 Durusdinium trenchii | reverse complement strand
TTCCGTTCCTGCCACAGCAGTGCGACGCTGTGTGAGGAACTTGATTTCCGTTCCTGCCACAGCAGTGTGACGCTGCGTGAGGAACTTGATTTTCGTTCCTGCCACAGCAGTGTGATGCTGTGTGAGAAACGTTTTGACGTTGTGTGACGAACTTGATTTTGGCTCCTGCCGTGGCAATGTGACGCTGCGTGAGGAACTCACAGTGAGGACTCAGAGGCCCTACCTGCGATCAGTCCTGCACAGCCCACCAGCTGCTGCGTAAGGAAGTTAGATTCAACACTCCATAAAATTTAAAGCAATGACACGCGCTCAGCTCTTTTCCGCAAAAAATCAGTGAGGTCTTATTAGGCCAGCGCTACTAAGCGCAAGCCCCTTCACTGCGATCATGATGGTCGTCGCGCTTATCATCACTCCAAGGTCGTGGATCTTTGCACCATGCCCCCAACGAGTCATCCCACCACTCAGCGTCGTCCTCCTCGTCGTCTTGTTGCTCCTCATCATCAGACCACCAGCTTTTCTGTTTCCACCCCATGCGGTTGCCCCAAGAGTTAGACGACTGCCATCCAGCATCACTCTGCTCCGAGCTCCACTTGTCGGCGCTCTGGCGCTTTCTTTTCTTCTCTTCTTTGGCTGCTTTCATGTTCTTGAACCATGAAGAGCGCTGCTGCGAAGGAGGGCGCTTCTGCCTCGACGAAGGCTCCCAAACGTGCTCAACCCGCACCACAATTTCTTGGGTGGCAGGAGGCGTGGGTGTGGCTGCTTGACTGGCAGCCGCTTGTTGTCCTGCTGGCATCATTGCAGGTTGTGCCACGTGCCATTGTTGCTGTTGCCACTGGGCCGCCTGAGCTTGGTGGGCAGCTTGCTGCTGCTGCAACAGCTGCTGTTGTTGAGCTACCTGGGCAGCTTGCTGCTGCAACATCTGTTCTTGCTGCAGCATCTGCTGCTGTTGAGCTGCCTGGGCAGCTTGCTGCTGCAACATCTGCTCTTGCTGTAGCATCAGCTGCTGTTGAGCTGCCTGGGCAGCTTGCCGCTGCAACACCTGTTCTTGCTGCAGCATCTGCTGCTGTTGAACTGCCTGAGCAGCAGCTGCAAACTGCTGCTGTGGTTGTTGCTGATGCCACGCACGCAGCAATGCTGCGTGAAGTTGTTCGTCAGTCAGGTGCTGCTGCTGCTGGTGCTGGTGCTGGGCTCGAGCACGTTGCTGACACTGCTCACGGTCACTGCCTCCCGGTCCATGGCTAGAAGCTGGTCCTGGTGGTGGACCAGGAGGGTCCGCCGGAGCAGCAGCAGCTACCGCGAAGGCTGTGGTGCCAATGGCCTGCCCAGCCAAGCATGTAATCTAGAAAACTCGTCAAATTGACTTCACGAGGCGACTAAATTCAGAAGACTGTGAACAAACGGTTGCAGTTTGGAAGACATTCTGGAAAGATTGTTTTGAAATCAGTGTTACAAGCCGCCTGGCAGCGCAGGCGCAAGAGCAGAAGGACAGGGCGCAGACTCATGGCGTCGAAGCGTCGGGTTGTTTCGTCTACCAGGCCTCACTGGAAGAAAAGAGCCGGGGAACACTCATTGTCATGGAAGGCTGACAAAACAAATTAGGCATCGGTCTGTCGAGATCCTGTGGCCTGCCCAATCTGTGTAAGGACCCTGCCTATCACAGAGTTAGTAAGGCTTCCGCTTCACGAGCGCTATGATCGCAAGTCGCAAAAGTTAAGTTTTTCCTCAGGCCGTCGATCTGCCGTTTGTAGGTAAGGCATCAGAACGACGGAGCAATGCCAGTGCGGCTGCGGCAAGGATCTACACTGCTAATGATAGGATCCTGCAAGGCCTGCTCCAAAGTCAAGTAATGCTTCAAAGTGCCCACCCACTCCTGGTACGTTTGACAGCGACAAAGGGTCAAGCAACGATGAGCGAACTTCAATGCGGTCCATACACCTTAAACAAAAAACTAGCAATGACAAGGGGCGTTTTCCTCGTCACCTCGCAGCACAAGGATCTGCCGGTTCTTGTTGATCGGGAGAGGGCCGCTCATCTCTTGCCGAAGGTCTTGAAGCGCTTTCATTTCCCATTTGCAATGCACTAGGTTCATCACTGCTGCCAAATGTCGGCACAAGCACAAGTGCTGCTGCATGAAGCTAGCTGTCACATAGAGGAATCTCTTCGTGCGCACTGCAGCCTTGTACGCGCAGGCCACGCCCTTTTCCCCCTTGCTGTGCAAAAATTCCAGAGAAACAATGCTGGCTCCTGTAAGAGATGCGACAAACAGTTGTTCTTGCGAAGGCCGGCTCGGGTCGCGTGCAGCAATCAGGGTAGCCTCTGCCAAGCTTCCAGCTAGCCTTGGCCCAGGCGGCAAGAGAGGGAGCAAAGCCTGATCAGCGTGCACAGGCCAGTCGCTAGACCATGCATCCTTAGATTCTCAAAAGCGGAGCAAATCAGACTTTCATACTCCTTGAAAATTGTAACAGCTCAAGCCCTGCGTGGAAAAATGCAAGCGAAGCCAAGCGGCGGCAGATTTGACAATCTGATCCTTCTCCTTCGTCTGGTCTCTCAACCTCTCTCTCTGGTTCTTCCTTAGTTTCTCTGCGTACTCACCGGCCAACTCCAACATGGCCGGAGTGATCTCTGATGGGGCCATGGCGCCCATCAGCATGGACTCAAGCTTGGCTTTTCGAGCCTTGGAGTCGCAGAAAGCAAGCTCCTTCATCTGCTTCTCGGTGAACAGGTTGCCCATGTCCGCAGGGGAGGCTACGACTTTTGGCGCAACTTCCCCCAAAGGCCCAGACAAGGAACTCGCTACCAAAGAGCGCGCTTGCAGAAAACCTGCTTCACCATCTTTCAGTTGTTTCCTGCAGACATTTAGCAAAGAAGAAACAAGTTTTGAACCACTTGAAACCCGAACCCAGTCCTTGGCAAACCAGCGTCCCATCTTTGAGACCGCTTTGTTTGCCCACTCTGCCGCGCTTTGCCGCACAGACTGTTCCACAACTTCATGGCGTCAAAGACCAAACCCTTCACATCTTCAGAGCTGTAGTGCGGAAGAACGTCCTGTTGCAAGATCAAAACCGTTTGCTCCTTGGCAAGATGCTCATCCTGGCTTTGTCCAATCTGTTTTGCCGCCTGCGCTTTGCCAAAGCCACGCTCGACGTCACAACTGCTAGATGACCAGGCACCAAGTCGCCAAAGACATGGAAGCAATGCGGCTTCGCAGCTGTGCGAGCCCCTTGACTTTGCAGTGGAGGTGATTGCTTTCCGCCAGGCGGCAAACGTGGAGAGTCTTTCTTGGTGGAAAAATTTCGAAGCGATGGGCTCAAAGTGTGCAAACTCCCACTCTAAAGACTGTTCGTCCACCTTGGCAGCTTGGGCCAGCTTCTGGAGACATAGTTTGCGCTGGCTTGTGAGAATTGCTTCCGGCTGCCGTTTTTTGGCCGAGTCCAAGCTGAACACTGACCACGCGCTCATCAGTTCCCACGACGGAAACTCGGCTTCCAAAACCTTCTCCATGACGCAGACATAGCACGCCATTCTGTTGAGGCATGACTTCTTGACTGCTTCGGTCAAACCGCCCAGCCTAAGAGATACCCCACTGACGTTGATGCAACGTAGCTCTTCCAAGAACGACATCATCACTTTGGTGCATCCAGGAACTGACAAGCACATACCCTCAACGAACAATTTTCGCACAATCTCCCGGTAATGGTCCAACTCCTTGGATAATTCGCATTCTTCAAAACTTTCGCTGTCGAAGGTGTGGACCAGCTGGCTTAGCTGGAGCGCGGCGTCTGCCATCATGCCTAGTAACAGCAAACGCTCCTCGGAAAGGAAGCGAAGAGTGTCGAGGCACGCCGATCCCTCAGTCGACCGTGGGCCTCGCCACGTCGGGACCGCAGTCAGCACTGCAAGCACACTGTCCCACAGCAGCACAAGTCGAGACAAGGTTTTTGCCTCTGACGCATACCTCTGCGGCGCAAAGGCTAGGTCATGAAGATGCTGAGACACTTTGATAGGCTGACGGCACTTCTTCTTAAAGTCGTCAAACAGAGACTGGATGTGTGTGGAGTTGGAAAGCAATCTAGCGATCGAAGACGGCTTCTCCACCAGCTCCGTCATGATGCCTTGCAGCACTTCATCTGCGTGAAATGGTCGCGATAGCAGCCTGCCAAATAACGCAGAGCCGGACTCAAAGTATCAAGTGTCACAACCCGAAAATCAGCCGAAATACTTAGGGGAAGTGTTTGCAGACTAGTTGCCTTTGCGCCGCGTGGGCTCTGTCTTTGGCCAGAACCTGCAAACACTGTCGGGTAAACGTCGTGGAAGTAACAGAGACCGTATTTAAGATTATGACAGTGACCTATCTACCCAATGTTGCCAAGCCCATGCCTTCAGATTTGGAAAGGAACTTGCCAAAGCCCCTGGCAGCCGCAGCAATTGAGTACCGCCTAACCCGGCTATTTCGCGCAAGGCACATTGTTCGTCGCTTGCAGCATCTGCTGCGATGCATTCGACCTTCTCTAAGATACGGTCATAGAGATCCTTGTCGGTCTTTGGAGCGCTGTCACTTTGAGGGCTGCGCTTCTGCCCGTAGGCTGGTGGCAACGCTGGAGTGCAGAATTGCTCGATGGCCTTGAAGGTCGCGTGCGTCAATGCTTGAGCTCCAGGAATTTCTGGCGTCATTGCAAATTTTCTCAGAGCGACTGTGCCAGATGTTACATTCAAATCCTTGCCGCAGGCCTTGAACCGGAGCAGAAACCGATTTCCACGAACATCTTGCTGCAAGGATATCGTCTCTGCCCGTCCTACTTTTTCCCGCTGCTGGACCCGAGCTGATTCACAAAGGCAATATCTCATCATTGCCACTTTGGCCCTCCTGCCCGCATCTGACACTTCCGTGGTGCAGCCTTCGGGCTTGGTGTGGTCCAGGACGGCCATCCATTGCTCAACTGGTGGAGCCGTAGCAGACTCCTCGCTCATGTTGTTGTCCGGGGATGTCAATCCCACAGCATACTCGTGGGCTGGCGATGAAGCATGTTTGGCAAATCTCTGCAAACGAAGGTCTCCGCCACAGACTTCAAAACGAGCAAAGTGATGCTTGGATGCGTGAAACACGCGCATTCGATCAGGCGCCGTCTCATAGGCGTTAGAGCAAGTCTTGCAACCCAATCCCCACTTGTGAGTAGTGGCATTGACCCGTGCATCCAACCAAGGGCACTTTTCCTTCCATCGGTCTTTGTGGCTGTTCCAAATGCACCGCGCGCAGCGCTTCAGCTTGCACATAGACTGGTGCTTGCTGTCATCGCAGCCACCAATAGCCAAAAGCACTGGGTCATCATTGTTTTCGGACTTCTTTTCCATTTTCTGATAGGAGCTCTTTGAGCCGGAGTGGATTCAAGCCTAGGAAAAAATCAACCTGGCACAGCTTAAGTTGACCAGTCCAAGCTGCCCTGCCACGCAATCCCTGCCACACGCCGTGTGAAGGGTCATGGAAAAGGGCTCACAATGCCTCTGTCGACCGTGAGGGCATTCACACATATCATCTCTGGGCGCCTTTTCTCAGCCGCTTGAGTTGTAGAGCTGCTTCGGTCACTCATCACAAGTTTTCAATGAGGAAAGATTGAATGATCCAATCCTTGATGCAATCGGACAGCCAAGTCCATTCTGGACGGTCTTCGAAACAGGCGCGTGTCAGAAACACCAAGCCAGATGCAATCTCCTGTTGCATAACCTTGTGGGAAGGATGGACCGGCTCCTGTAAACGTGTGGTGCCAAGCTCTTCTTCTGGTAAGATGTCCCAGCCTTCATCAGACGGAGTCTCGGCCACCTGCAATCGAAAGAGGATCTTCCGCAATCCTTCTAGCCAGACCACATCCGTGTTCGTCATTTGAAAATATTCGATCACGTTCAAATTTTCTGCCGCCTGAGGATCGTCGTGTGTGACCAAATGTTGCCGGAGAGCGCCAGCTGCTTTCGAAGCAGAGGTAGGCAACATGAGGCTAAGTCGGCCTTACTGGCTTTCGTTTTGGGCTGAAGAGCTGCCTGCAGTAAACAGAACGGGCGGGTCAATGAAAGCGCAAAACTTGCTGCAAGTTTACATTCGCTTGTTTGATGCTGCGAGAAGCTCTAGGCGTGGCCCCTGCCACACTCTCAGCCAGAAACCTTGGCATGCCTGCTGCACATGCTTTGAGAAGCTCTTTGAATCGCGCGAAGGCTTGGGAATGCCTGCCCCACATGCCGTGAGAAGCTCTTGCATCGCCCCTGCCAGCATTGAATCGCGCGAAGGCTTGGGAATGCCAACCGCGCATGCTGTGAGAAGCTCTTGCGTTGCCCCTGCCAGCATCGAACCGAGCGAAGGCTTTAGAATGCCTGCCGCGCGTCTGTGAGAAGCTCTTGCATGGCCCCTGCCAGAATTGTGCGAAGGCTTGACAGTGCATAGTTTGGGATGATTGTAGTCAAAGTCTTGCAGGCAGGGGTTCCAAGTTTAGATTCAGTTAATTGATATAAACATTTTGGCCGAGTAATAATCTGTTCAATGAGCTTGAGAATCTATTTTTTTATTCTATGGTGTGGGGGAAATTCATTGTTGATTAGGCAAAGAGTATCCACTTGGACTAGCGTGGCAAACAATCAGCGCAGAGAGCCTTGCTAAAGTCAACCCAGAGAAGTTCTCTTGAGGCTGACTCTGTTCCCGCTGGTCATATATCTCCAGATGTGGCTGCGTTGAGCCGTTGGAACAAACGACAGCAGATTGTCAGAGTGATCAAGCAACAATTTCGAGATGCGGGTCTGGGAGTACCAGAGTTTCTTGAGGCCATGGGCAAACAGTCCGAATCGAACGTGACAATGGCCAAGCGTGCTTGGGAACGAGAAATCTTCAGTGCTAGACATCTTCTTCGTCTTGCGTGTGAAGTTGTGGCTGCAGCAAAATGAGGGATGCGGCGTTTTTCGGTTACGTCGCTGCAGTCCCATCGGACACGTTGGCCCGACAGTGGACTGTAGTACTAATTCGGCGCACGCCAAGATTGTGTTGTACAAAGCATAACTGCGCGCAAAAGATGTAGAATTGTTGATTTTTGGGAGGCTCCTTTTCTCATTTGTTGGACCGGAAAAGGAACCGCGAAGTACACGCCAACAGGAGGTCTCTCACGTATCCTTCGTTGCCCCCGTCTGCCGTTGAGCTCGAGATTCGAATCTGAATCGAAATAACCCTGTGGCAATGTCCAACACGGTCCGGAAGTGGCCAATCCTGGTCCAGACCAAGAGGAAACCGAGGGCAAAAGTGGAAAGAAAAAAGCCGGAGGCACCTCCGCTGTTGCTGCCCGCGCCTCGAGCATCTGGCAAAGATCTGGGCCAGCTGGCTCAGTCAGCAGCTGACCCTGCCAGCCTCGACGCTGCGCAGCCTGTGTCGGATCGTGTCGGTTCTGCCCAGGCGCCCGCAGGCGTTGATGCGTTGGCCAAGCGTTTGGCTTGTGGCAGAACAGCTGCAGTGTTGCAGCGCATTCTCCAATTCAACCCTTTCAAAATTGATGAAGAAGATGAAATACCGCCCTTTCGAGGTGGTGCGCCCTGCAGGGGTATGACGGCCAACTTGCCAGATGGATCCATGGTGTTCATCGTAGACACTTTCTTGCGCAGGGGAGTTTTGCACGCGGACATCGCCATGGTGAAGTCCAGTTCTGCGGGGGCCGGGCGCTTCTCCCTAGGCAGGCTGTCCACCGTCAAAGCGGACGCCCTCTCAAGTGTAAGGGTGGAACTCATCGTCGCAGACGTCCGCGGAAGAGACGTGAGGCTGCGCAGGGACGCGCGCCAACAGAACGTGGAGATGCTTCAGCTTGCCCTGCCAGCAGTGTGCCCACCCGTCTCGGAGCCACGCATCTCCAATGGCAACGTGATTGTTGGACCGCTTGCAGCCACAGAACACACTGCAAGATTTGGTACCAGCGGCTGCCCGCACCAGACTGTCCCGAGGGAAGAGAGAGTGTGGAGCGGTTGGATATTGGATATCCCTTCATCGGTGCCTTTCGTTGCAGAACCACGCAGGTGCGCGAGTTGCAGGTACAGTGCAGTTTCAGAGATTGATGACAAAGACTACTTTCCGGTGCTTGCACAGGATGTGCTACGTGCCTTTCCGCACGCAGTCGTTGTTGATTGCCCAAGACAGAAGCGCCAGTTCATGTCGCGCAGGTACTTGTTCGAAATTGCGCTGCAGTTCTACGCCTCGCTGAATTGCAAGGAGGTGAGGAGGCAGCTGATGGCGATTGCAGTGACGCAGGCGCTGAGCGCCGACATGGTGTGGCGTGCCTATGCCACACCGAAATCGCAAGCTTTGCGTTGGATCGTGATGAAGGTCTTTGGGAAAACAATGCAGGGCATGGTGGGAAGCCTACAGGCAAAGCTCTTTGTGTACAATGGCCAAGGCCTCCGCCACGATGGTAACATGGGAATAGCCAACCGGGTGGCGCTGCGTAACGTGCAAGAAGGGGCGCGGAGGCGTCTCAGCAAAAAGAAGCACTTGCTAGGTCGCCGAAAGCGTTGCGGCCGGGTGGTCTTGGCAGTGACAGGCGCGGTATGTTTATTTGTGCATGTTACTTGCATGCAAGTATCAAGTGCGTTCCCAGCTGTCAAGGCGTGGATGGATGCCTTTTGGCGCCGCCGGTCATAGCCAAGACTGAGTCCAACAACGAAATTGTAGCAGCCCTTACACCCCTGTTACTGAGCATCAAGAACACAAGACTTCGTGCCGGTTGCATCTTGGCCAGACATGATTTTGGTCGACTTATAGTGATATCATGGTCGATAGAGAGAGCGCAGGCATCATTATATATATATATATTATACTAATTCTTCTCGAGTTGCAGGCACCCTAGAAGAAAGCGTGCCAGCCTTCCATGCAACTGACAATTATTACAGAGGTCAAAGACTCAGACTGGCGCAATTGTATCGTGCCATTTGGCCCGATCTCCGGGTACGGTCTTGGTCCAGGACCCGCAAGGGTAATGCCGTTCGGAGGGAAGTGTTGGGTGAAGAAAGTTTGGCCTTGGGCTGCAGTATCGTGGGTGACCCGCAACATGATGTGATAAATTTGAGCAAGCTACTCCATGGAAGAGCCGCAGACAAGGAAGATCTGCTCCGTGACCACCAAGAGCTTCTTCATCGCCTGTCCGGTCCAGAGGCCCCCAACAAAAAGGATTTTGCTGTACCTCAAGCAGACTTGAGTGCACCAGCAAACGAGCTGCTGACCAGCGCCTGCGTTGAACCCTTGCCAGCGTTCACGCAGACGGCTGCTCGCCTCAAGTGTGCACACGCAGAGGTCAAAGATTTCTTAGCCCAGCCAAGAGTACAAGAGAGCAGAGCTTGGCTTGATCCATTTCGAGCGTATCCTCCAAGGGGTACCCTGGCTCGCATTGCTAGGAGGGTGGGGGCGACCTTGCACCCGTCCTCGGAAGCGTGCGGTTGGCGATCGGAGAAGGAATTTCGGAGAGAAGCGCGTCGGATTCGGCGGTGGTATCGCGGCGGACGGAAGACTATGCGGAGGAGTGTGGGCTTGCCACGCACTGATGGCTCCCCGCACTATGTGCGGGGACTGAAGACAGCCTGGACAAAGAAAGTCGGCCTCCACTACAAAAGATTCTTTGGGAGAATCCGGCAAGAGGGTCTCTGGGCCTGGAGGCAGGTGTCCAGGGCACTGCGACTGGCTAACATCAGCCAACAATCCGGAACCGTCTCAGTGGAGAGGGTCTGGAGCTACTACAAAGCAGCGCTGCCAGTTGGCAATCGAATCATGGCCAAAGACTATTTCGATCTTCTGTCAGGCTTACTGTTCGTGCGCTATTGTCTCACCCACGCAAAAGCAAACAGGCTGCCACCATGGCTGGAACGCGACTCCCTGATGGCAACAAAACTTGACGCCGTCATTGCGTACGCGCGAGACGGGGCGCGCGACTGCTCAGAGGCGTTCAGGTAGTAGAGGCAGCCTGGACGGTGGTTTGCCCCTCCAAAATGGAAGGTGGCTTGCCTCTCCTTATTCACCTTGCGTTGTCGTCTCGCCTCCGCAAGCATCAGTCGACGTGAGGGAAAAGAGGTGCGATAGACTATAGATGCAGACATTACCTCTATATATACATCCAATCTATATCTACAGCGGCCCTCGGGACGCTCTATATTCATGTTTTAGCTCGATAGGTGCGCGAAGCAGTTTTAGCTCGACCTCTCAGACACTTTTTCTACGGTGTACCTCGATTCAGCAACCAGGTTGCTTTGTTTTGGGTCGGAGTAACGAATAGATTATTACCCAGATTTGTTGTCGGGTTTTGCTCTCAGCGGGGCGTTTAGGGAACAGACCTTAGCAGCAGCACAGCCGGACGGTGGCTTGCCCCTCTGGACCAGCTATGGAGGGCGCTAATACATCTAAGGCTGCGTCATCATCAAAGGCTGCGTCTGTGGCGACATCTCAGGCCAGTCCGGTTTTGCTCTCAGCGGGGCGTTCAGGGAACAGACCTCAGCAGCAGCGCAGCCGGACGGTGGCTTGCCCCTCTGGACCAGCTATGGAGGGCGCTAATACATCTAAGGCTGCGTCTGTGGCGACATCTCAGGCCACACCGACCGCAGACCGGAACATGGACGAAGAACTTCTGGCCAACAAGGAGAAGAGCGCCGATATAGCAGCACAGGGGCCATTGGAGATGGAGGCCAGCAGCGATGAGGAGTCCAGCGATGCTGCAAGTAATCCAGGCGGAGCGACCACAGTGTATGAAAGCACTGCGCAGGGCAGCGACTTCGAGGACCCGGAGTTAGGCAACCTCTCTGTGGAGGACGAGCAGTGGCTGGCAGCTTGCCCTAAGAAGACAGCCCGGCAGAAGACGCGCGAGAAGACTGGCCGCAACCGCCGCAGAGCTGGAAAGCGCGTCCAGGAGCAGACGCTCAAGAAATGGGTGCCGTCTCACCTCCGCAAGCATCAGTCGACGTGAGGGAAAAGAAGAGCGATAGACTATAGATGCAGACATTACCTCTATATACAGCCAGTCTATATCTACAGCGGCCCTTGGGACGCTCTATATTCATATCGGCGCGCGAAACAATTTTTCGGGATGAAGGACACTTTTAGCTCTACGTAGCGATTCAGCGACCAAGCTCATTTGTCTTTGTGTCCAGCGTGCTTTGGCTCTGTGCACACATCAGGGTAAGGCAACAGAACGCCAGACGCTCCCCGGCGCACGATGCCGCAAGCGCCGCAGAGCACACCGCCAACCAGCAGAAAACTGGTTTTTCCCTCGCCATCGCCATCCTCAGTTGTACCGCCCTTGCCTCCACCATCGCCAGGGCTCCAGTCGCCGCCGGCGCTTGCGTCGCCGCCGTCGCCAGAACCACCAGAAGAACTCGTCCTCCTGACCCAGCTAGCCTTGTCACCAATGCCGACTGCCCCGTCGCCAGCGCAGATGTCGCCGGGACAAGCGTCTCAGTCTCCTATGCCCAGGGGGTCTGCGGCAGTGTCAGCCAAGTGGGGCTTCAACTTGCAAGCAAAGAAGTCAACGGCCCACACATCCCAGGAGCCGGTGACGGAAACAGTTCGAGAGCTCTACGCTGCGAGGACAGAGGAGAATGTTTTGGAGATACTGTGGTCTCCAATCTCTTTGACAAGTTGGGCTCATATGAGCAAATCTATGACACTGTGCGCAAGAGGCTCGAAGAGATTTGGGCAGACGAGCGCACACATCGTGACCTCAACCTGGACCCGGAGTGTGCGTTCTCAACCCACTTTCCAATGCCCTTCTTCCGCGCAGCAGAGACTGTGGCCTTGAAAAATGGTTGGCATTTGGAGTCCTTCTTGCTTTCCTTGATGAACAATGTCCCCTTCCTGGAACACCGGGCGACGCGACTGACGCCAACAGCTGGGAAGCACATTCAAGAGCTTCAAGAGGTGCCTGAAATTACATCCTCCGCGCCCCCGCCATCGGAGGTAGAGCGGCCAAAGAAGAAGATGAAAAAGGGTGACGACGCCCATTCTGACGATGACGAGGCCAAGGAGGCGCAGGATGCTGCGCTGCAGGCTTGGCTGCAAAAATCCAACGAGATGTACGGCTCTGACAGCCTCCTACACGTCCATGCTGGAGATTACGTCCACCAAATCAGTCCTGGCATCCCAGTTATCTTGGCCGGCCCAGCAAGCAGCCGGAAGTCCAGCCAGTGTGAATTCACAACAAGTCTGATCCAGGCCAAGGAAGTTTTTTCTTTCACATTCGCGCAGTTTCACCTTTTTAGGGGTCGGTAAGAAGCTGTTGCGAGGCCTCCAAGTACGCAACGGACGACCTGAAGCAATGCAGCATGGTGGAGGCAACGCTCAAGGGGGTGCCTGCGCCTCAGATCCCGACATTTTGAAGACAGGATTGTTTCAGCTGTTGCACAATATCCATCCGCCATCGAGTCCTCCGGCCTCCCTAGGCGAGCTTCCATCATGAACACTGGGGCCATGGCTGTCATCAGCGACGAACTCAGTAACTCCATCCTGACCCCGTGGTCGGACACACAGCAGGGCTTTGCTTTTCTAAGCAAGTCCAAGCTGAACACATGGTCTCAGGCCGAGGCCGATTCGAAAATAACAGGGACAGAGCGCATCGGCTGGACTTGCTACAAGTCTCTCATCAAGCTATACGGACAGAATGAAGCGGCAGAGTGGACCCTGCGGCCGACTCCAAATGGTTTTCCCAAGAGGATGACCATTGCTTTCTCAGGAGAGCGAAACCCGATGGATGAGGACATTGTAGACAGCCTCTCAGTCGGCATCCTGCAGAACTTGCACGACTGGCTTCTTGCCCGCGCGCACGCGGTGCCGTGCAGGATCTGTCCAGATGGCTTTGCTGCTCCTCGATTGCAGAGTTCTTTCAAATTTTGTTTCTTCTTTCGTTCGTTTGTCGTGCTCCGCGCAGCACTCCACCTCCCAACGAGGCAACGGTGCTGTCGGCAGTTCGCTCCGCGACGAACGACTTCATGGATCAGTTTCCGTTTGAGGACAAGCACTGGAGTACCAAACTGGCGTTCTTGACGACAGACGTCATCCGGTTTGCCTCGGCCATCATGAGGGTTTCCCAGTTCTTCGAAGCGCTCACTCCTGCCTTTCGAAACGTCCCCACCAATCGGCGAGTGCAATTCAATCACTTCGAGGTCGTCGCTGCGGTGCGACTGTGGCTCCGGCAGGTGCATTTGGTCCGGGGCTTCTCAGAGGCAGTATGGGCGCGAATCGACAGCGAGCCAGATCGCAGTGGGCACGATAACGATCCCAGACAGCAAGCGCCAGATCGCAGTGGGCACAATAACGATCCCAGACGGCGAGCGCCAGATCGCAGTGGGCACAACCGATCCCCCACAGAAAGCGCCAGATCGCAGTGGGCACGATAACGATCCCAGACAGCAAGCGCCAGATCGCAGTGGGCACAATAACGATCCCAGACAGCAAGCGCCAGATCGCAGTGGGCGAAACGGATCCTCGACGGCAAGCGCCAGATCGCTGTCTCTAACGTTCGCAAACACACATCCTGCACACCCAGGCTACAGTCGATTCATCGAAAGCTTGGAGGCCAAGCTGGATGTAAAGGAAAAGGGCTTGGCGGAGATGATGAGTAAGGCCCCACCACCACGCACAAAGCGCGGCCCGGTGCTGGAAGGGATCGATCTCTTGATGGCGCAGATCCTGGATCATCCATGCACAGCAGGGGGGGTCGACTTCTCAAGCTCGATGTTGCGCACGAAGCTGAAGGATCGATATCGAGATGAATCCAAGCTTGCGAATAAGATTGCGGAGTCCGGAGGCAACCCAGAAGCTGGTCGTCAAAGGTCTTGTCGTGCCTGGGGCTGAGCCGCCTACCATTAATGACCCAGCTTCCAGTCGAGAGGACAAGCCCAAGAAGCTGGGAGGAGGTCGAAAGGTCACCTGGTGGCGGAAAGCAACGCTGTCAGCCGTGGAGGCCTGCGAGGAGAAGACAGCAGAGCGAGTGCGATTGGGAGTGGCCAAGTCTGCGTTTCCTTGAGTCTTGCCAGGAGTTGGTGGCTTGCTCCCCGTGGAAGCACCTATAATATATGCACACCTTCGGAAAAGTGATGTGCTCCTTCATTCACCTGGTGGCCTGCCCCGGTTTGCGCAATGCGCGCCACGCTCACTAGACGCACCTTCGGAAAAGTGACGCGCTCCTTCGTTCCTTTGGTGGCCTTCGTTCCTTTGGTGGACACATGGACGCATGGATCACTTTGTCATCTTGCAAACAAACAGCTAGCTCTGACAAACTCCTTTTTCCTTCTTGCAGGCTCAATTTGTCAAAGCTTACCAGCAACTCAGTCTATATGCCGTCCGAGTGGCAGGATCTCGCCGTGCGCGCCATGATGTGCAGCTTAGAAGTGGAGATCGAGAATACTAGAAGGAAGGGGGAGCGATTCGTCCTCCTGACATCCACATATCACTGCCTAGAAGTCATTGCGTCGCAGGTTGCAGACCTTCAACAGATAGAGGGTATGGGGAATACTTTGCCCAGCGTGGCGCCCATTTTCCGCAGCGCAGCTTCGAGCATCCTCGAGGTCATACGCAACTCGCAGAAACACTCCGGGGATTTACACACAGAGTTCCTGCGTTTCTTCGAGGGGATCCAGGAAGAATATTTCGCGTATTCTGCCTGGCCCGACATAAATGTGCAACTAGAGAGTCACGAACAAGTTTTGCCCCGCTCGGCCTCCTTGCCCCACCTGGCCCTTGGTGGTGTACTTCATTGCCTGGTCAGCGTCCAGCGGTCATTGCGATGCAACTTGGACAAATAGACTCGGTCAACAAAAGTATATAGAAAGCTTGAGTCAGCTGAGGCATTCTCTTCCCTCAGACACAATTCTTGGTGGACCTGAGCGCCTTGGTCGATCAGTGTATAGATGCTTATAGCTCTGATTGCGCCCATCGCCCCTGCGATTGAAAATTGTACCGACGTGTGTCCCTGAGTCTTGAGGCCGCTTCCAACCCTGCGGAGGTCTTAAGCTGTCTCGGCTCAGTACGTCCAAGTATTCCTGGTCCAAGTATGTCCTCCATGATTCCTTGCTATGTTGTACCACAGAGCCTGCGGCTGGTCCCCATCTTGCTGCAAATTGGTCTCTGTATCTACAAAGCACCATCTCCCCTCAAGCTCGATGGTCTTGGGGAGCGAGCTCAGAAACGGGGCCGGCCCAAAGAGGGAGAGGAGAGGGCGCCGGTGCTCGACAGCGGTCGCTGCACCCAGCAGCGGCAGGACAGTGGCTCGAGCTAGAAAGCATATTCCTTTTTGCTGCAAATCTTTTCGCGCATGTCCCGTTTGCTTGAAACCTCGCGCATCCGGCGACAGGCCTTGCAGGAAATTCAATTTCTTCAGCGCCGCCCAGACATACAGTGCATTTTGCCGACTCCATTCATGAAGCTAGCTCGTGACATCTTGCAGCAGCATGTCGATCGCCGCAACAACGAGGCTGGGTGCCAAAACCCCAAGTGGAAGGTTTCCAACTTGCATGCGCTGTGGATACGCGTGATGCTTTCCAGGTAGATCCAGCAAAGGCGGAAGATAGTCAGGACAACTTACCCCGTTTGCGGATCTCCTGCGCAGCCCTGCGCGTCTTACATGATGCCACAGAAAGGTTTGGCGTGGAATTGATGGTCCAGGCGCGCTTGCTGTCTCTTCACCGGAAGTGCGATACGATAATGCTACAAGACCTCCGTGCCCTGCAGAGCTTGCAGAGCCCTGGAGCTGCAGATGTTTTCTCCTCGTCCACAGTATCTCCTCCTTCCCGGGCCACCAAGAAACAAAGAAAGCAAAGCAAGTCCCGCTGACTGATTTTGAACTTACAAGCCTAGCCTGAACACCTTTTATGGTTTGCGTTGAGACTACGATTTCGGCGCGTGCCCCAGAGTTGGCTTGCCCCAGAGTTGGCTGGGTGGCTTGCCCCAGCGGACCACTAAGCGCACAAAGCATGACATATGAAAGAGCAAAGCAAAACAAGTCTCAGAGCCTGCAGCGCATGAGTGTCCGCTCATAGATTTTTGAACTTGCAAGCCTAGCCTGAACAGCTTTCATGGTTTGTGTCGCGACTACGATTTCGGCATGTCCCTGAAAAAACGCTCTTCCCACGAGCAAGACGCGTGCAAAGATATTTACAATTTGTATTACCACCAAATATATATTCAAAAAAAACACACAGTATACACCCAGCGGCCCTTGGGACGCTATAATAACCTGTTTCCCGCCCCGGTCGGCTGCGCGACGGCCTTCTTTCGTCGTCGTCCGTGGGAGGTGATGACTCTCCGCCCTTTGCCAGCCATGGGCCGAAAGGGAGTTCAGGCAGTGGATGAGGTCTTGAAGAAGGTGGACAAGTGGAGCCCGTCCACTTTTATGACAGACCCACCGAATGAACCCCCGTGCAGTGCATTTCTGCACAACTTCCCTGTGGAGGCATTACCAGTTCAAGAAGGTATTGCTGGCGAACGTCTTGATGATGAGCCTGTACCGCCTGCAAGACGCGGTGGACATCGGCTGGCACATCGTGCTGGCGCGTGATGGCGGTGAGGCTGCTGGTGTAGAAGTTGACATTGGCTTTGGTTTCATATGAGCCGGGCGAAGAATTCCAGCCGGCCGCAACCTCCCGCCGCATTTCAGTGGGCCAGCATTTGGTGTCGCAAGTGTGCCCTATGTCACATTTACTTCACATGCATTCCGGAGCTCATTCAGGACATGTGGCGCCCAGTAGTGCTTGTGGACATAGATGCACATATAGATACCAATACATTTATATACGCAGACCTCTTTCTAATAGAGCGGCCCTCGGGACGCTGTAGAACTATAAAACGGTCAGCTCGGCGGATTACTGGAGTCATTCACTGATCTCTCTCTTGATCAAAGCGTTAGCTCGTGTGATGTGCGTCAGTAAGACGCCAAACTGGCTTGACGTTGCTGATAGCAGAGTTGAGTGCGCAACTTGCAGGGTGACTGATGGGTTCTTCATACAGCAGTGGCTGAGAAAGAAGTCAATGTGGTAGCCAGTTGACCTTCCAAAACCACGTTTGCATTCCCAGCTGTCTTTGGTGGCTTGCCCCAGTCGTAGCTTCCTCATGTCGGACGATGTGGATCCAATATGATGCTTACTTCCGCCTCGAAATAGAGCTGGAACATCTCTTGCTTGCTTACAAAGCATGAGCAACAAGACACGCCCCACGGCGGCGGCTTGCCCCGCCCTTTTTTGCCTGAATGGCTCCAGAGCGTGGGCTGGAGCGCCAGCATTCGGAGGTCTTAGATGCGGCTCCTTTTTCTGAGCAAACCAGACGGAAAAGGAGCCTCCATCCACTCCGCTGTCATTTTGCTTTGGAGCCGACACTGTTGCACCGAGACACCGACGCACCCATTGCAGGAGCTGCACCGCTAGACCGAGATCCGCCGTTACGCCAACACGCCAATCCGCCGTTACACCGCTATACCGACATCTGCCGTTCCACCCGTCATTTTGCCTTTTCCAGCGCCTGGAAAAAGGCAAAATGGCCTTCCGAGACGTTCCGCGTCATTTTGCTTTTTCCAGGCGCTGGAAAAAGCAAAATGGGCCTCCGAGACGTTCCGCGGTCGTTTTGCTTTTTCCAGCGCCTGGAAAAAGGCAAAATGGGCTTCCGAGACGTTCCGCGTCATTTTGCTTTTTCCAGGCGCTGGAAAAAGCAAAATGGGCCTCCGAGACGTTCCGCCGTCATTTTGCTTTTTCCAGCGCCTGGAAAAAGCAAAATGAGCTTCCGAGACGTTCCGCGTCATTTCGCTTCTTCCAGGCGCTGGAAAAAGCAAAATGGGCCTCCGAGACGTTCCGCCGTCATTTTGCTTTTTCCAGCACCTGGAAAAAGCAAAATGAGCTTCCGAGACGTTCCGCGTCATCCGAGACGCTTCGCCGTCATTTTGCTTTTTCCAGGCGCTGGAAAAAGCAAAATGGGCTTCCGAGACGCTTCGCCGTCATTTTGCGAGACGTTCCGCCGTCATTTTGCTTTTTCCAGCGCCTGGAAAATGCAAAATGAGCTTCCGAGACGTTCCGCGTCATTTCGCTTTTTCCAGGCGCTGGAAAAAGCAAAATGGGCTTCCGAGACGCTTCGCCGTCATTTTGCTTTTCCAGCGCCTGGAAAAAGCAAAATGAGCTTCCGAGACCAAACGGCGTAAAAGCGTCACGGCGTAATCGCGCCACCAAACAGCGTAAAAGCGTAACGACGTAACGACGTAGAGGTTGACTGCCCCAGATCCCCAAACGGCGTAAAAGCGTAATGGCGTAATCACATTTACGACACCAAATGCTTGACCGCTGAGATGTTGTTGTGAGAGATGTTGTGTGAGTGATGTTGTGTGCGAGATGTTGTTGTGAGAGATGTTGTGTGTGGGATGTTGTCTGAGTGGATGTTGTGTGTGGGATGTTGTCTGAGTGATGTTGTTGTGAGAGATGTTGTTGTGAGAGTTGTTGTGTGTGGGATGTTGTGTGAGTGATGTTGTGTGAGTGATGTTGTTGTGAGAGATGTTGTGTGTGGGATGTTGTCTGAGTGATGTTGTTGTGAGAGATGTTGTGTGAGAGAGGTTGTAGTTAGAGAGGAGGAAGGAGGAAGGAGGGAGGAGGACGGAGGAGGACGAGCGAGGAGGTGCAGCAAAAAAAACAAGAACCCCACACAACAATGTGGGGAATAAAAGTGACTTTAAAGTGCCAACGCCAGATCATGTTCACTTCAGCAAACGCCACACGTTCAGAATGATTTCGATACATCCCGGGCGCGCTCCCATCTAGCAAAATCGCCATTTGAGCTGAGACTTGTCACGAAAACACAGCTTCGAAGCAACCGCCTGAAACGCAAATCCCAATGTCACAGCCACATCCAACACCCCATCCTCGCTATTTCACACGAATCTGACACGTCATGCGTCCATCCAAAACCCTCTCCAAAAGCTTCGCCCAATGCAGGGCCGCCATAGCGCTCCACCTGCGAGCGGTTGCAGACGGTTGCGAACGGTCGCGGACGGCTGCGAACGCTGAGACAGGCTCTACCCCCAGACCCCCAGAGTTACGAGAACCCTTCCCTATGCATTTGGGAATATGATACAAGCAAGGGACGGGGAGTCACACGACATGTCACTGAACACGGATTGAAAGTTGCATGGCGGCTGCTAAAAGATGAGGCACACTTGTGACGCAGCTATCATGGTGTGTTTTGATGAGCCCCTCCTCATGTGGAATTGACAAGAGTCAAAATTCGCTACAGTGACTCAGTCCACTCCAGTTTGCCGAGTGCGCATCGGAGGCGTTTTAGTCATCACTCAGTCATGTGCTTCAGTTTCACAAAAATGGCAAGGATGGAAAGCATGTGGCAGCGGACCAATGTTTGTCGGAGAGATGATGAGAAAACGCATTTCGTTCGTCTGGTTTTGGAGGGGTTGTCAGAACATTTTTTGTGTGACAGTGTGATATGGATGACGCACCTTTTGTCGCCACGTCTCCCAGAATCTCTTTCCCCCAAGCGACGACGCTGCGAGGGAGCACTCGATTCTGTTTGCGTGCCTATGGAAGGGTTCCCTCTAAAGCGGGAAAAACTGACTCGAGATGGTCCATTTCGCACCTTTTTGCACAAGACTTAGTCACCGTGACTATCAGTTTTAAGACGTTTTAAGTGCCCAGGAGGAAAGAGCAAGAAAACAGGACTCAGAACGTTTCCACCTTAAGGATTTCACCCTTCAGATGTGAATGAAGACATTGTCATGAAATGTTGAAATTGACATGTGATTCAAAAGGTGCCGCAGCACGTACACATAATTGTTTTTTTTTCACTCCTTTGAGGCAAATACATGGAAGAGCATAGCATCCACCGCTCTCTGACGCCCGTTCGCAGAAACCTCAGAGGCTAGGGCCTTGTTTCCTTTCCATGTCGAATTCCTCGTGCCTTGTAAGGTGATTGCTTCGACCGTTTATTCAAGGAGACGGGACGATTGTGGCATGAAGAATGTGACAAGCAGCTTCAATACTACTCAGGATTCTGGCCAACGTGCTGTGCGGCTCGACAAACTTCGCATTGCTGCGAAAAAGGATGAGGAACCGGTAGATGCGATACTGAAGAGAATGCCGACAAATCAAATGCTTCATATTTTTCTACAGTTGTGTTGTTGTGTTGAAAAAACAAAAACAATCCACAAATGCGAGGTGCTCTTCTTCAGCAAATGCAAAAATCACAAAAATCATCAGTTTTACACCCAGGACCTTATCGTCATGCAAGCTGGGGCTTTACACAGGCAAGCAGTTGTAAATGTGCACCAATGTTGGCAATCTCTACAGGTAACTAATGGTGTTGTTCGCGAGGTCTTGTGCAGATGCTGGTGTATCTTCACTCAGATTGTTTGCATGTCATGGAAGTATTCTTTTGATATGTTTTGAGGTTGCTAGTTATTGAGGTCTTTGCCCGTCTTCATCAGGATTTCGAGGACCCAACCAAACGCACAAGATCTTTTGCTTTGAAATGGCGATCAGGAAAGGAGCCGCAAATTGGAGCAGAAGAGGATGGACCAGGTCATTTGGACAAAGTACAGAGTTGCCATCAGGATGTTGAGGAAGAAGACAGGAAGACTGGTCTCAAAGTCCGCTGCTTTGTGTGAAATGAAAAAGAACACCAGGTGATGCAGTGGCAGCAGGTGCGAGCTTATTTTGCGGGGTGCACTTGCTCCAAGTTCTGGAAGCCAACTTGTCTCCAAACTCTTCAAGTAGTTAGTTTGCAGTTAGCTTCTTCAGGTCTTTGTTTTTGGACCTTTATATAGACCGTTCTTTCGCAAAAAGCTTTTGGCACAATCTTTGGTTTCGTGCCAGTTATGTATGCAGGCATGTTCCCCTCGCAGCTCCAGAACTCCTTCCACTGCGACCCATTTGCCAGCTGTCAGAATGGTCGGAAAGGTCAGTTGAATCTGAAACAAGCTGGAAAAATATACAGAAGAATCAAAGCAAGAGAGAATCAGAGAGAAATTGTCAAAAAGAATGAAAAACGTTAAGTAAGTTTCCTGAGCTTCCTTGAATGAAGCCTGAGCCGAGAGTGCATTCTTAGGCCACTAAACGATACTGTTCCATTTCTCTTGAGACCTCTTTAGACCTAGACTGAACGTTTTCTAGCGTTTTGTTTGTCCGTGTTTGAGGTCACAAACCTCCGGAAGTGAAAGCGCTCGACAAACGCCAAGAACACCCAGAGGCCATCAGTTTGGCTTGGAAGCTTGGGAGTTTCAACGACTTCGCGAAGCATGAAATATATAAATTTACGCGCTTTTTCTTGATACTCAAAAAGGCTGTGAAAAGTGATTGACATAATGTACATTTATTGTTCTTCTTTTCCTTCTGAGCCTACTCATTGTTTCCAGGAACTGGGTTCCTAGATAATGTTGGCATATCATGTGGTACATCCGGATGTTCTCTCATCCTGAGCGCACAATCCAACAATTCTCGACAATTACCCATTTCTCTATCCTCCTTCGAGTCGGCCACACATTTGGTTTGCCTGTGCTGCTTCATAGTCCTGTTTGATTGATAGTTCTTTGTTTCTTGGCCTGAATCTTCTGTATAGTGGTCCCTTTGGGCTTGCTCCATTCATAGCTGCTTGCAACATTACCTGATGTCCATAGAATAGTCCTGCTGTTCTCTGCATCTCTTCTAAGCTCGTTCTGGATAGTCATCGTAACGTCTCTTTGTATGACCCCATTGCTCATCACTGTCTTTTTGGAGTTTCAATACAAGACGTTTGACAATTTGGACACTTTTATAGACCACAAAGATCACTACTGCAAGGAAAATGATGTTGATCGCAATAATCACCATGATCCAAAACTTTCAGGTGTCTATTGGATTCCTTCATCTCCTCCCATCTCATGTCTTCCAATCCACACTGAGTTTTTGTCTCTTTCTTGAAAGAATGCTTATGTAATCATTGGCTGCAAGCCCTCCAATGCTAGCATTCTCACGAGCATTTTTGCAATCTTGTTGACCTTCCCTGCAAAGTTATCCTTTTCTTCAAACTCCATTCTCTCATACTCCCCTACTCTCACTTGGTGTTCACTGTGCCAACAACCAATGAGGTTCATCAAATATCTTCTCTGTCCTCCAAGTGGTTTTGTATTGAGGTCTGCCATGTTGCTATTTGTTGGTACTTGTACCATTCTGAAGTCTTTCCTGTTCTGAATCCATAGCAACTTTCCATCTAAGTGTCTCACCCTTCCAACTCCTCTATTTGTCAAAAGTTGGCGCGCACTTGATGAATCTGTGAAGATGTAATGGTCCACCTTTGTCCCAAGAGCAAATTCCAGTACTGCTCTAATATAGAGATTACATTTGATGCTGAGGAAAAAACTATTGCATGTGGTTCTGCCTCACATGAAGATAGGCTAATGATCTTCTGTCTTCTGCTACTGTTGAACAATGGACAACTGTTCAATGCATGGAACCCTCCTGATGTTGACTTTCTGTGGCTTTTGTGTCCACTCCAGTCTGAATCTGAGAATGTCTCCAAGCACCAATAGCTTTCCCCTTTCTTGACATAACCTTCTCCTGCTTGTGGAAATTCAAGTGAAGTGCCAGACAGTAGTCCATAGTCTTCTTCAAGTATCCCAAGAATCTCTTCAAGTGATGAAATGACATAGATGCAGGATTTGACATTCTTGAAGCTAATTCCTTCACTGTAAATGCTACATCATTTCTTGACATAGGTAGATACCGAGATACCTGATCCAACAATGCTTCTGAAAAGGCTAATCTTCTCTTGCTCATGCAAGACTTCTGACTTGTCTTCATTCTGGATTGAGTTGTCTGCTGGTAAATGTTGAAGTTTGACCAATCCAATTTGCTCTTCATAGGCTTTCAACACCTGCTGGGTGTAGTTGCCTGGTTGGATCCATAGTCCATCAACGTCTAGTTTGTACTTTCTCCTCAGAAAACTGAATTCATCTCCAGTCAATCCTTCTCACACTGGTGTCAAATTTGCCTTGAATCTCTGGAAGAAAGATTTCATTGATATACTGTGAGTCTCCTGTGAACATCAAGTCACCCACATGACATGGATCAAAAGGATATGCTTCTCATTTCTTCCCTAGGCATGGACACTCAGCACCGAACTTGTAATTGGGTTCCTCGGTGAGGTACTCTGTGAAGAGTCAAACTTTTGCTCCAACTCTTTGTCCAGGTAGATTTCTCTTCACCAAAGTTCTTCTCTTCTCAAGTTTACTTTCGATGGTTTCTCTGGTGGAACTTGTAGGAATGCGTCTTTCACATCAAGACATCTTAGTACCTGTGAGAATGCTCCTTCCCCCTCTCTTGCCTCATCTTCTTCACTGATCCTTTGCAAGAATATTGTGGGTAGAAGCTTCAGTATATACATGTCCTGAAGTTGCTGGCGGGGAAGCAACTAACAAACATACGGCTCTTGCTGACTTTGTCTCCAAGCCCCTTGCTCGTGTATAGCAAAAGTCAAAGCTTACTTCAGTGTTGTTTTCCTCTCTTTACCCCATCTGTTCTCTCATGGGGATCTGGACGTGCTCGGTGCTCAATGCACTCCTTACACCAATTGGCATATGGCATGTG
This sequence comes from Durusdinium trenchii, assembly GCA_963970005.1. Classification (NCBI taxonomy): domain Eukaryota; class Dinophyceae; order Suessiales; family Symbiodiniaceae; genus Durusdinium; species Durusdinium trenchii. The sequence goes on along the minus strand of CAXAMN010015847.1, from coordinate 71,329 downwards.
TGTCAATCTATGCCTTGCTTGAGTTGCTTTATCTGGCATTTTTGCCACACTTTGTCCTAATGCCTCTCTAGTCTCCTGAGATTTTGCTTCACTTACCAAGCTGTTGGCATTCAACAATTCCATCTTCTTGTTGTCATTGAAAATTTGGTGTAGACCTTTAGCTTAGAGCCACTGCCTGAAATCCCGAGAAATGAACAAGCTGCCTTCAGAGTTGCCAAAGATGAATCCTTAGTCAACTCTATTCCATTCACCAAGACTTTGTCTACATCCATTGGGCTCAATTGTAGTTCACATTCAAGGTCATCGTCTTTCTTTTCATCTTCTTTCTGACCTTCTACCTCCTTCTCCTGTGGAGTAGGGGTAATCTCTTCTAGTGCCTGCTGCACTTCTTTCTTTGCTCTCTGTTCTCAAGCTTCTTGTATCCTGGTGCAAAAAAAAACATATCCTCTGGTGGCGCTGGCTCATACTGGTAGCTGAAGATTGTGATTGAAGGAATGACTGCATCATCATAAAAGAATTCATCATGAAGCTCATCCTTTTTCATCATGATTTCACAACATTCAGGTTGCACCTCCTCCTTTCACCAAAGTAGTTCTCATCAGCTCTGGTGATTCTTCCACTTCTGGGATGACTGTGGGGTCCACAAAGCTTGAACAGTCCATGCCCATTGAATCTCCAACCTGATTCTTTTTCAAGAGCTTCAGGTCCTTGCACTTCCAAGCAGTTCTCATCTTCATCTCGAATGACTCTAATGCGGCCTTGAACTGCCAAAGAGCGATTCTGCAAGTTGAGGGGTACTTTCAAGTCACTATTCTCCAACATTTGCTCTCTGTTGTTGATTCCCTATCCATGTTCCATCAACCTTCCACAACAAAGTATGAGCTGGTTCACCTTGGAACTGGAGATCACATTCTCTTTGAGAAGAACTTTTCGTCCATCAAGATCATGCAAGGAAATTTCAACACTTTTCGCGCCTCGTGTGGAGATACGATTTCCTTGAGCATCTCTGCGTAGCCAATTCGCACATTTTATATTGTTTTCGGTTTGTTGTCGCCGCAGCCATTTTGCCGGCCGTGTGGACATCACTGTGGGCGCGTGCCAGCCACAACCTGAGCTCACTTGCTTTGTTTATTTGAAAGGGAGGTCAGGGCGGTCAAGAAATTCCTCATGTAACTTAGGCCTTTGCCTTCGCTGTGCCATCTTCAACGACCTCCTGTGCTTCGGGTTGGGGCTCTCAGCACTGGCTCAACAGTTGCACATGATATTATACATGGCGCCTCAAGGTCCACAGTCCAAGTCCACAGTCCACAGCAGTCTGTTTGGTTGTGTGTGTGTGTCAGTCATCAAATTAAGAATAAATAGTGTGTTGAGTCTGGCACGGCCATTTCTTTACGGTTCCATTGACCACTGAGTTCCCTCCACTCTGCGCCCCACTTCTTCAATGAGACGTACGACGCTGGCACACGGTTCACCTGGTGCTTTGCCGGCTTTGACTGCTTGAGGAGTTCATTTTACTCTGAGGGACACAGAACCCCACAGGCAATCAATGCTTTGTGTGGAAGTTGCTTAGACTACTTTTCATTGTCCACAGTCCACAGTCCAAGAACTATGTTTATTAATGAAAATTTGTTGGCCTACACTAGATTTGCATCGATTGGATTCAATTGATATGCCATCAGCTTTGCAAGGCTTTGTCCACATTGAAGAGGACATTGTGCTGGAGGCTGAGGATGCGCTGGCCTTGATTCCACCTCGTGCGCATGTCCCACAGCAGCTTTCAGTTGCACCTTGGGTATCAATTTTGCGCCGCTTTCATTGGGTGTTTTGTTTTTTGCAATCAGCTCCAGGCTTCTCAAGGTTGAACTTTTATTTGACAAGTGCGAAAGCACTGCAGCATCTAAGTTCTCTTGCTGCGTTCAAGAACTTCTTGAACAGTTCCATGTGCTTCCAAATGCTGCACAGCTTGGCTCGTGGCAATACACTCCAGATCTTTGTGCCTTTGCTTAGTTGAATATTGCGCTTCCCCCATTCAATTGTTCAAGCACTCCTTGAAATCTTCAAGAGTTGGTTTCATGTGTTTGGGCAGGCCAGGGGTTGACTGAAGACTCTTCTGAAATTGTTTTGTTGGGCAGAATTGCACTGGCCAGTCCAAGGCAGATGATGCTGCCTGGTCGAATTGGCCTTTGCCGCTGGGGAACTGGCTGACATTGGCCTCTTTGCCAGAGATGTGATCAAATTTGGGAGAAAGTTCATTGAGCTGGCAGGTCTTCGGAGGGCTGAGCCACGTGCGCTGCCTGGTCATGCACATGCATGCTTCGGAGCCTGGAAGAGAGGACAGGGAGCACGGCAAAAAGATGTTGTGAATTGTTTGTGTCTAGGCGCGTTGTCTTTTACATGGGCACCCCCTCATGAACTTGGCGTTGATCGAGAAGTCCCTTTTCCCGTGAGCGATTCACACCAAAGTACATCAGCCTGCTGCAGACCTGTGGTGTGAAGCTGGCTGTATCTGGCTGTGCAGCGTACAATGCTGGTGTGCTTGGGCTTTGAGTCAGACAAACTTTGGATTTCTGGGCGGTGGAGTGTTGTAGGCTTTAAGATCTGGCAGGCCATGCCTTGGCTTCGCCAGTTGGATTGCGCAGCAGTTTGTCTGCCAGATGCCCGGTGAGTGGCCGCCTTTTCACTCGGAGCTTGTGGGTCAGCACAGATGGTTGCTTCTATGCGAGCCTGCCGAAGTTTCCCACAAGAGCTTTAAGATGCCGACGCGAGTGCTCAAGGAGAAGCTGCTCACATCGTTTGGTTGGAACATCCCGCCACCATTGTTTGAAATCAACTCCTTATTATTAGTTTCATGTCCTCATTCACTTGATTGCCAAGTCAGCCACCCCTGCGTAGGCGGAGGTGCTCAAGGGGAACTTTGATGAGAAATACCAGGACTTCCTCACGTCGTCCAAGCGCTCCGTGGAATGCTGTGACCGAGGACCGAAGATGACTTTGGCTTCTTCCTCAATGGGTTCCGCTTTGTTGCTTGACATGACATTTAGCTAGCCAGCTCGCACCTTTTGTTTTTTTGGTTTGTTTTCGCCGCAGCCATTTTCCCGGCCGTGTGGACATCAAGCCAAGGTTCCCCTGGTCTTGAAGATGGAGCGCAAGCAGGATGCGCAACGCAAGCCATTTGATTTGATGCTGGTTGGCCCAATGGTGCCACACTTGCTGCACAGAGTGGGCGGTCTAAGATGATGGACATGCCGGGCCCGGGTCCCACCACATAATCTGAGGAAGTGTGAGCAAAGACTCAGTGACTGCGCATGGACTCAGGAAGCCTTTGAGCACGGTGCCCAAAGTCCACAGTCCACACACAAAAATGTATTTCATTTCTAGCTTGGAGAATTTGCTTTCAGTAGCATTTTCATATCATGGTAGCAAGGACTTTGGATTGCTTTTCAGGGCCATTGGCGTGCTTTGCCATTGAAGATTCTGCCGCTGGACTTTCCATTTTGCAGGTCAGCCAAGCGGGTTGACGTTGATGTCTACCGCTGGATTCTCCTTTTGCGGAGCAAAATTGGCATCAAGCGATAGAACAACAGGACAGGCAAAGGTCTACAGACATTAGTAGCATTGGCAGGTAAGTCAAGATGCTCATGCTTTGCTTGCCCAGGCTGGACCTTGCGACTTCTTCGTCTTCAGTGGCAGCAGCTGAGACTGTGAGGCCTTCTAGACATGACCACACCTGATAGGAGGAACACTTGGCATTAGAAGAGGTGTCCATTCAGGTTCTTTTTTTCAGACGCTGCGCTCAGTTGCACGCGTCCAGGCATTCGACGTTTTGCTGTGACTTCAGAGGCCAGGAAATTAGGGGCACCCATGTACTGGTTCCTTTTGCTAAAGCTCTATTCTTGGTGGTTTGTGGGCTGTTTGATGCAGCAATGGCAACATCCATCATTCATGGAGTTTGTCATCATGTACCCACACTGTTCCCTTGCTTGCATTTTTGCGTGCTTGCAAGGTGGTGGCTCAGGTCCTGCCAGTCGACTACACGGTTGAGCCAGTGGGTTCCTCAGAGCATTGGCATCAACCACAGACCGTGGCTTTGACCCTTCAGTGTTCAGGAAACACCCATGAGTGCCAAGTATTTTGGTTAGGGCCACTCAAGGGCAAAGTGGTAGCAATCAAGGCTCATTCACACTGCGCTTTCCCATGTGGAGTTGCACTCAGGCCTGAAAATTCTTTCAGCAAGCTCCTCCATTTGGTGGCAGCCGTGCCGTGTCCACAGTCCACTGTCCTTAGTTCTGTGGGTTGGGAGACAGGTGCAAGCTAGCAGCTTTTGGCAAGCCAATGTCCAGATGACAAGTCTGCTTCAGAGCTGCAATCTGACTGTGGCATAGGTCTGTCAAAGGGTGCAGGCTAGAGGCGGTGGCCTCATACTCATGGGGCTTTGCAGAATGTTGAGCAGTTTCTTGGGACATAGCAAGGCACTGCCTGTTCTTTTCCAGCCACAGAGTTTGCGGTCCAACACCAGGCCTCAAAGGTTGTGGCCTTGGTTTTGAGCCTGCTGCTACAATGATGAGAGAGCCATTTTTATCTATGTTGGCGTGGCAGTGTGTTGCTTTATTCCACCAAGTCTTTGACATCAGATGTCTCTTGCACTCTTCATTGCCGCCTCAGGCAGGGTCAGAGTCCACAGTCCTGAGTCCAGCAGTCCAACTGCCAGACTCAGAGGCTGCAGCTTTTAGCTTTGCAAGATTCAAGCTTTTTGTGGCTCTATGCTCAAATAGTCAGTCAAATAGTTTCTAATGGAGCCTGTTGGGGTTTGCTTTCCTTCGTCAATGTGTTTGCATACTGGGTATTAGGGACCAATGTGACGGGAGCAGGTCTTGCCCTGGGGGCAATCAGACAAGGGAGGCCAAGAAGGCCAAGCACTAGTCTACTACTATGTACAGTTGGGGTTTTCATTGGGGGCAGCCTAAAACCGACCCTTCCAATCCACTGCTGGATGGTACCAACTCAGGCTGCATTGGGAGTGAAAATTGCCCAGCCAATCCACTTCCCCTGTAGTTGTGCGTGTGCGTGCTTTGTCCTTCCAGGATTCCACCCTGGGTTGGTGCAAACTGAGGGTTGAATTAAGGTGAACGGTTTCATCTCAATCCACCAAATGTGATCCTCCAATCCACTTCAAGGGTCAAGGGTTTCTGATGTCAGTTGTAAGCATTCAAGGGTTGCTTTCTGCATTCAAGGGTAAAGCTGGTAACTCCTCATGCGTTCAAGGTTGAGAGGGTCGACAACTTGTTGCTCCAAGGTCATCCACTATGGCACTTTTGCAGGTCATTTTCCTTCAAGCTCATTTCCTTGGCAAAAGCTGGCTGAGAGTGTCTTACCTTGGCATTCAGGTCAAAGCTGCGAGCACCTTCAAAGGCGAGTGGCCAATGGCTTGACGGACACAGGAAGACAAGTAGCCTGGGCTTCTGGCAGGCTCAGATTGTGGTTCTGCAAGTGTCTTGGAGGCAGAGATATGAGAACGTGAGACACCTAAGTTTAAGTGTGTTGTTGTTCATTTGGCCAGATGCTTCTAGCACGCTGAGATCTAGGTCTTTGAGTACGCTGAGAATCTTCTTGCAAACTTGCCAGAAGCAGAGTGTGACAAGGCTTCAGCCGTGCTTCGCGAGTTAGGAGATCCTCAGATCTGCTGGGACAAGTTTCTCAAACACGAGGACAAGGCAGATGGCCCTGTGGACAAAGATGATTGCGAAGATGAGTGCGCCGCTGATGTCCCAAGTGCTCCTTTGGCAGAGGTGAAAACTCAATCGAGCATGGCTGGCCGGGACTACTTACTTCTCTGACTGTTAGGAAGTTGCAGCCTTGCCTGTAGGATTGATGAAGGCCATGCAGAAGGCAGCGGAGCAACTCTGCGATGATCCAAGCTCACAGTCCAAAGCGCCTGCTTTGCTCAAGGACTTCAACCACCGCCCAGTTTGATGTTCAAAGCAAGAGTGTGAGTGCGACGACTGCGGCGCCTCCTCCAAGCTTTTTGATGAATCTCAGCCGAGAAGGTGGGGCAGAAGGGTCAGAGGCCGAGCGGGAGCACATGTGGAAGCAGGTTCAAAGTGAAAGACGAAAGTTTATCACACTGAGTTTTCCAAGAGCGTGGACAAAAGACCAGATTCTGGGTGCATTTCGTTCCTCAAAGAAGGTCTTTAGTCATACTGCAGAGCTGAACAGTAGCCATCTGCTACTCACTGCTTCTGCAGATCTCCTGCGCGAAGAAGGCGAAGAGCCGTAGAATGGTGCATGCTCTCCACCGCCCAAGGTGTGGGAGGAAGTCTCAGCTTTTGTGGCAAATGCAAGTGGCCCCGCGGACTTTGGCATGCTTTTCGATGGCTGGTTACGGGAAGTTCGCCGTTTGAATGAGCCTTGCCTTGGCTAGCTTTTGCTAGTGAGATTTTGTGTAGATTTGATTAAATTAGATGCTGTCCTCCAATTGCTTCTAGTCCGTGTGCAATAAAGCGGCCAGCCTATCCCTACTGGCCCTGCTCATGTCCGCCCCAAAGCGCTGCGCCCATTCTTCTGGCGCAACTGGTGGGACTGTGGACGGTGGACTGTGGACTTTGCAAGATCTTGAGCTCCTCTGATGGAAAAATGAGGGACACTTTGGCACTGCATCTGAAGCTGACACCTGAGTATGTGCCCTGGTAGGTGGACTCTTTACCGCAAGCCGTGAACTGCTCTTTCTTGTTGGCCTTGATCTTGGCAGATAACGGCACCCTGCAAGATCTGCCAGCCCGTGGAGGGCACCCGCCAGCATAAACAACAAAGCCTTCTCCGGAGTGAGGTTGCGCAAGAAGACTGTCTTCCTCAGTCGCAAGGACCATGGGAGCAACTGAGGACAGATGGCAAAATCAACAAGCAGACAACGCGCCGCTTTTCTGGAACGAGTCCAAGCCGATTGCCCTGTGGGCTGCTATCATTGACGACTGGAAAGTCTCCGCAATCTTTGATTGCAGCCCAGGGTCCGGTGCCCTCATGGAAGCTGCGCTTACACGCGGTGTTGTCTACCATGGACTTTGTCCAATGCTCAGTGTCTTTTTGGCTTTGCTTGCGCTGTAACGCCTTAAAAGATTGATCCAGGCCGATCATTCCAACTTGCTGCCTCACATGCAACCTGCGCAGGTAAAGCAAAGACCATCTACGGTGGTTGCAAGCCATCGTAGACAGTGCTGCGTGCGGGCTCATGGCATTGGAAGGGTCCACGCTTTTCTCAGAGGAGAATGCGAAAGTGGGAAGTGAGAAAGCACTTCCCTGATGTGATTGCAGGGCTTGCGTCTACCAAAGACGAAGAAGATGAGCCCATGGAACCTGCCAGTGACAATGAGGGCAGTAAGTAGCTTAGTTGTTTTTGATTGACTTGGAAGGGGTGCTGGGACTTCTTTTTGCCAGTCTGAAGGTGATTGGCTGATTCCAAAGTCCACAGTCCATAGTTCCAGTCGCGTTTTGACACAGAGACAGCGCAGCAACGCGCGCTGAAAGTTTAGGATTGGTAGCTTGCCTGATCCACAATTTGAGCGCTCAGAAAAGACCTTTCAATGCGCATATTTCTTGGGCAGTGCGTCCAAGGGTCCATTGTTGACTTTGAAGGCTGCCACCACTTAGGCCTGTAGACATGTGGAGTTTGAGAATGATGAGGAAGTCCTGTTGCAAGCTGCGGACAGGTTTTCAAGCTTCCCATGTCCAGGCTCGAGCGTGTTGGGTGGTTTGCGCCTAAGGGTTGCGCTGTTTTTACCGATGGCGATAGTTCGTCACGGCCTTGTGGCGCCGCTGAAGCGAGTTCGTGGCAAGACAAAATTACTTCCTGCCCATATCACTTGCAGAAAATCGACCTCAGGGGTTTGGTATGCGTGTGAGCTGCTTCCATCCCCTGGGCAACACCATGGATGCCGACGCAGTACTTGCTGGACCGCTTGCCATTTGGCAACGGCGGTGGAGGCGGCGATGATGGTCCGGGTGTGTGGTGATGACCAACCCCATCCTCCTGATGATCCACCTCCTGGATGGGTACCTCTCGATGGTGGACGTTCTGATGAACATCGAGGCAATGGTGGCCGACCCCCTGACGGTGATGATTGCGAGGCAACGCAAAAAAGAGAAGATCCATCGGCTCGACTGTTGAGGAGCACTACCCGGAGTGCGCCCGACCTTGGGGAGTAGTAGAGATCTTCAGAATGAGCATGATGTCCTTGAGCTAGAGTCAAACTATTCTCCCACTTCGCCATCTCGTTGAACCGACGGCTGAGCCTCTGGCAGCTGAAAAGACAGCTGGAGCGACCTTCTTCGGAGCTTTTGGCCCCTCGAGAGTACACGGTGCCTTCCTCTGCTGCGAATCGTCGGTCGTTGGGTTGTGAATCCATGGAACATGTACATGATCGTGATGCTGAGGAGGGCATGGAGCATGAACATGAATCGGCTGAGACGGTTGCAACATGCCTATGTCGGCTGGAGGCTGACGAAGACATCAATACCACGACATCCTAATTTGAGCCCAACACGCAACTATCATACTGAGGATGACTTGCATCCTTCTACACGCGCGAGGAGCACTACGCAGTGTACTATGCGCTCATCGAGCCCTACCACACGAATTTCTCCATCGCCGAGCTCAGTGACTGAAGAGATCTCTGCGGTAACGAATGTGGCGACCCTCTTTGGCGAGAAGGGTGGCAATGGCGGCAGCGCTCACTTGCACCCTCATGGGACCTGTGAGGGAGCTGATCGGACTTGGCTCGGACTACACTTCAAGCGCCTTCACAGAGCATCTGGGCAGATCTGGTGTTGGTCTGAGCATTGGCTCCAGCTGAAGCTCACTGGATCATGGGGCCGGAGGAGCGGGCCATTGGGATAGCCAAGCGAACTGTCGAACGCCTGGCAAAAGAAGGACGCAATCTGTCCATCCCTGACTTGTACACCATGGCCTCTGGAGCTATGAACACTCACATTGGGTGTCTTGGACGATGAGCAGTTGCTTCAAGGCATTGATCCTGGAAAGGCTTTTGGCCGATTGGGTGGGGGCTGCAAAGCTGGCGTTCGAGAAGGAGAGAGCAGCAGATCGCTTCAGCAAGTTGGCGAAAACTTGACCGGAAGGTGAGTCAGTACAAGAGTGGACAACTGGTTATGCTCTGGCGACAGAAGGCGAAGCCAGGGAAGATTAAGGGGAAGTGGAGCGGACCCATGCGAGTGATCTTGCTGGAAGGCTCCACTGCTTGGTTGAGCTCTGGTTCGAGGCCGGCAAGAAGGTGCACAAGCGGGCACTTGAGCAGAGGATCAAAGAGATGGAAGAGCAGGAGGTGGCCTTCACCAGCCACAACTGGCCGTGGGACACTGAGGAAGAGTTGGTGCGCTACCCACCTCTGGCCTGACAAAAGGTTCAGAAAGTATGGTGGATGTGCGCATAGGCTTGCATTCGGTTGCACTTGGAACCTTTTGTCACGACACACGCCAATAGGGCGGGGCTCGAGCAGACAGAAAAGATCTGTCGTCGCACGCGCGGACCGAGCGATCCTTTGTTTTTACCTTTGGTAGGTACCTTGCTTGCTTTCATTTGCCTTTTTGATCTTTGCCTTTGCCTTTACCCTTGTGAGCACCTTCCTTTCCTTTCTTTCCTTTGCCCTTGGCATCTTTACCTTTGCCCTTCTGATGGTCATTCTTGCTCTTCTTACCTTTTCCTTTGGCATTTTGGACTCGATCAACGTCCACTGGCATAGGCCCTTGGAAGTAGCCCACGTCTGCTGAGATCTACCCCATTGCAACACATGTCCCCTCAAAGTTGAGTATTGAACATTGTCACGACTTGTCAAGTTCAAGTGGGACAGTCTCATCAAATACTTCTTCAATCTTCAAGAGTTGAGGCTGTAGTGCACTGTTCATTGAAATTGCTGGCCATGTAGTGGCTGCCCCCAACAGCGCCAAGCCTCTTGCCTCTGAAGTTGGTCTCAAAGCTTTGTTCACCCAGGCATCAAAACCATTGAAGTTTTCCACAGCTTTCACCAGTTGCAGTGCCCTTCCTCTCATCAACGAAGCTAACAACCCATACAGCGTGATGCACCTGGTCTTCTCTGCACCAGTTGCCAAGTCCATGGCAAGCTTGTCAGTTGGCGTGTCACGAATTTCCTTCGGGTCCTTCACGTAAGCCTCATCAACTGCACTCAAACATTTCTCAAAGACCCATGACCACTCTCTGAACGCCTTGATCTCTTCATCCTGTGACTTGTAGTCAACGATGTTGGGCTTTGCTATCAATTTTGACCCATCTGTTGTTGATGAATTGTTGTCTTCAACTGCTTTCTTCACTGCTTCAGCTGCTGATGTTGTTGCCGGCGTACTCTGCGCTATGGTTTGGAGGATTTCTCTGATCTCCACCTTCTCCGTGTACTAATCTCTGTGGCACAATGTACTGGGCGCAGAGTGTTGTTCACAACAATTCTTCACCAGTCCAGCTGTTTTGGTTCCAAAGGCTCCAAATCTATAGCTCGAAACCGCACCGGGATCCCAGTCACCTAGGGGCTTCTCACTCAGAGCTGCAGAGGGGTTACCTCCTTCTCAGCTCGGCTACCATACGCACTTTTTCTTGATATTCAAAAAGGCTGCAGTAAAGTGAAAAGTGATTGACATAATGTACAGCGCTAATCATCTAGGTTCTGATCTACATGGAAAATGGCTCACAATAAATCATTGGACATCGTTGAAAAGAGGTCAGCAAAACAAGTCTTGACCACATGAAGTCTTTTCACGGCGTGATGGTCGAATTGTCGAGAAACCACGTTGCGCGTTTGGTTCGCAGCAACGGCGGGTGAGATGGTCTTTGGGTTCGGACCACATGTCGGAGAAGTCGACATCGCAACAGCAACATGTTCCTCATCTTTCTTGAAAAAAATTATACCAGCGTAGACCCCAAACAGAGCAATGTTCAAAAATGAGATCTCCGAACAATATGGCCAGCGGTATTTCCTAGAGGAAGAAAACTGTAGTCCACCATGTAGACGCACATACAAGATTCAATTGGAAAGCATTAAAATTCTGTTTTTCATTGACTTTACAATGGGACGCCGTACAAGAGCTAAAATACGAAATTTATGGATCCAGGTTGTGACATATGTTGCCCCCCCTTGTAAACACGAATGCGCAGACCCAATCAAAATGAAGATTTCTTCAGAGCACGGACACTGCGCTTGGCTTTTTCCTTCCTACGCAGTTGCCTTCTTTGGCTTGGCTTACTGGGAGCCAAGTCGAGACATGTGGGAGACAAGTGTGAAATCATGCGGCCAGAGCACTCAGAGCATCCAGAGCTTACTGGGA
>CAXAMN010015847.1:14166-51210 GCA_963970005.1 Durusdinium trenchii | reverse complement strand
TTGGTCTTAGGGGGCAAGAACTTAGGAAAAACATTTCTCAAAAAAAATAGCTCTGCAAAGGTGTGGTTCCAACGTGATGGTCCTCTCAGAGGACATGAGAAGCCATCCTGGAGAAAATTTGCTGGAGGTGTTGCTACAAGTTGCTAACAGTACCGTGGAGAACATGACCACTGAAGAAGAGTTCAAGCCATTCATTCCTCCACTTTCGGCGATTTTGACTGCAGCTTTTACGGTTTTTGAAAAACTCGGTCCTACAGCGGCTCCCATCGCCAACTATGTGAGGGATGCATTCGTGCTACTTGTTGCAGAAAAAAGTAAAAGGGTTAGGATTGCACTGGATGAATTTCTACGGATCGTGGGCAGAACATCCAAAAAACCTGCAATTGTGGTGGACGAGGCAAACCTTGCACTACCCGGCTTGACAAACGGACAGGATGGCGGGGAGAGGCGCGAAGCGAAGTCAGCTTTGGCCGCGATGACACAATGGACAAAGCAAGACATGCTGTCGAGCGTAGTCCTCATCTCCTCAGAGTTTGGGTATCCCTTCCGCCTGCAAGCTGCAGGGTTAGACCTCAGGGACATCGGCAACATCATTGTCATCGGCGAAGTGCCAGAGTCAGACATGATCAAGATGCTGCAGGATGATTGGGGGATGGACGCAGATTTGGCAGAGATGTTCTACAACTACTTCGGGGGCGACATTTACACCACCAAGCAGGCCTTGGAGAGCCTCATGGAGAAGAAGGATAACTTCGACCCCTTTGCAGTTGTGCGATGTCCCGGGCTGCCTTCGTGTGTGTGAAGATGCAGCGGCGAGGGCTCACCTCGAGAACATCGCGAAGCAAGGCTTCTCTTTGGTGAAGAATGTTGAGACTGACGAAGGTGCAAAAATGATTGCGGAGAAAAACGTGGGCGGGGTCATCGACAAGGATGCCATCACCTTCGGTTTACCCACCATCTTCACCGGCGCAGACCGGAAATGGGCTGTCATCCCCTCGTCTTATCATATGAAGCTGCTGATTGCCCATGAGCTCCAGAATATTCCTTTGCCAACATCAGGACGGTGTTTCAGAAACAGGTTCTCTTTCGTGTTTGGTTCTGTTTTGCGCACGCTGTTCGAAAGAAGAGGTGGATGGAGGTTGAATAAACTTGTCGAGATTATTTGATATATATATATATATATCTGGACAATCACGAAGTTGATAGATAAAAGTAATACAAGCATCCATACCTCCTCCCTGCAAGGTGGTACTGGGACTGCACCACCAGCTGTTTGGGTGAGACAAATCCGCAAGGACTGCAGAGAAGTGCTGTGTAAAAACATTTTGTTTCAGCAAAGTCGTTGCTCTGACCAAGCAGTGCACTGATGACTTTCGGACAGTTCGCTGGAAGATTATTATCGCCGTTCGTTCAGGTTCATGCTCTTGTCCCGCAAAATAAAGCGTGATGAAGGGTAAGTCCACTGTGCAAGATAATACACTGTTATGCTACGAACTTGGCCGGGTTCAGGACTTTTGGGGAGAAGATTGCAGGGTCGTTCATTCCTCAGAATTTATGAAATATGTATTCTAATAATCTTCCTCAATTTGATAAAGAGGATTTAGACTAAAGACTTTGTATGATTTTCTGAAAGCCATGCCCCAAACTAAAAGCGTGATTAAGGGTAAGTCCACTGCGCAAAAATATACACCGTCATGCGACAAACTTGGAAGGGTTCAGGACTTTTCGGAAGAAGATTGCAGGGTTGTTCATTCCTTTGGATTTGTTAAACATGTATTTTGATAATCTTCCTTCAATCGATAGAGAGGTCTCACAGCTACGCTGAACCAGCCTTTTCAACCTTGACCAACATGCGGGTCGCTCAGGCGCGAGAGCAGGCGTGGTGTGGTAGTTGTGCCTAAGAAGGTTCAGCTGCAGCCCTGGGTCACACGAGTGCTTCCGAGTACAGCCTATCATGCAAGCCCCATGAACTAGGTGAAACAAAAAGGTGAAACGCCGCTGTTCCTAGTGCTAGTGTACTGTACACTGTATCATCCCTGACCACCTCTTGGAAGGCAGCCAGGGGAGCTGGCTAACTACTCAGTGGCGCGGGCAAGGTCGGCAGTAGGGTCGAAGGGCAGAGACCCTCTGCTACTCTACCACTTGGCCAATGGCATTTTACTAGCACAGTTAGCTTTCCCAGGTTGTCACATGCTTGTTACGAGCGTGTAGTATCACTCAGAGTGACTTCTGCACAACTTATCATGAATTCTTCCCACTCTTCTTTTGCTGCATCGGGCTTGGGAAGAGACCGAATCCACGATGGGAGTGTTAATTTGGTACACATCTCAAAAGTGTTGTGCTCTACATAGGTCCCCCTCCAAGTTCCTTTCTTGCCCATTCGGACGAGTTTGCAGAGCTGTGTACAGCCAGCAAAGGCTCGCTTATTGATGTACAGCAAGGCAGGTGGAGTGTGTATGACTTCTAGCGAGCTACACTTCATGAAGGCTTCTCGCCCAATGCGTCTGAGGGTCTTGGTCAGTTTGAGGCACTGTAGTTGGGGGCAGCATGCAAAGGTGCCCCCTACGATTTCCTGAATGCCAGTCCGGGAGATATCCACCGTCTGCAACCTAGTACAGTGTTCAAAGGCAGCTGGTCCTATCCAACTGAAGTCAGCTGGGAGAGCAATCATTTCTAGCCCTGTCCCAAGGAAGCAGCCTTCTGGGATGACCCGATTCGGGTCTCGTGGGTCATATTTAGCCCTTTCCAGGCCAATTGTCCGCAAGGTTCGGCATTTCTCGAAGGCTCGGAAATTGAGCCTCGCCTGCGGTGCCAGTTGGTTGCTACTTTGGTCTGGGTCTCCAACCCAGGCCGGCGCATGGCACTCCTCGAAAGCCCAGCATCCGAAGTCTATGCACCCCGGAGCAGTGACTGTGTGGAGCACATAACAACATCGGAAGGCTCCATCTTTCAGGCATAGTAGTGAACTGGGCAGGTGCACTATGAGAAGCCTAGTGCAATGCTGCCAGGCCGCTTCCCCAATGGTGTGTATGCCTGCTTCGACTTGTAGGTGCCTGATATCACTCGAATGTGTGAAAGCGTGGGGGAGCACCTGCCCTGAACGGGTGACAGGTACTCGGATTGCTTTTGCGTTCTTCCTCATCTGGCCTTTATGCTCTGCACGAGAACAGCATTGGCGGACGACAATCTGGAAGCGGTTGCAGTCTCTGAGGGTGTCCCATACCGGATTTCGCAGGAGCTGCCCGGTATCCCGTCTAACGAAAGTGAGTTCGCAACCGAATGTGCTGTTTCCTCCTATGGTCGGGAGTTGCTCCAGGACAGCGGTTTCAAACTCATCAAGTCGATCAAACTCTTGGAGGTCAACAATGACTTGGTATTCTTCTCCTGAGAGAGAAGTTAACTGGAGATGGACCACCAGTTGGCGTTCATTGCTGACTAGTGAGCTCGTTTGCGACTCCATGTCAAAGTGCATGGCAGTATTATTCCCTGTGCCTGTACTAGCTGCTGGGGGTTTGAGCCTCGCAGTGCAGAGGGGCAGCTACTTGGGTAACCGTCCATGCTCACTCAGGCCTGGCACTACTCAATTAGTTGTTGCTAGGCATTCATTCAACTCTGTCAGCCACAAGGGGCAATCCAATCACTGTGCTTAGGTGGGATGCGGTGGAGCCACTTAGGGATGGTGAGTTTGATACAGCCTTCAAAGGCATTGTCGGCTGCATAGAGATACCTCCATGCTTCCTGCTTGCTCCACACATACTCCAGGGAGAAGAGCTCTGTACAGTCCCCAAAAGCCCTGTATCCTAGATAACGAATGCTGCGCGGAAGAGTCAGCCTCTCCAAGGCCTCGCAACCCACAAACACTTCTGCTCTAATTTCCCGCAGGCAGTTCGGCAGCCTGATTGTTTCCAGGCTGTGGCACTGCGCGAAAGTGTGCATATGTAGGGTATGAATGCCCGTATTGGCAAGGTTGACACAGGTTAGCGCTTTGCAGTTTTCAAGAGCTCTGTGGCCTATGTGGTATGTATCCTCTCCAAGTTCCACTTGCTGGATGCCGCTTGCGAAAAAGCACCCCTGAGGTAATCCTGCCTGCGGGGAGGTGAGTGCACTACTATCCACCACTGCTCGTACATGAGGTAGGGATAAGTGGGCTAATTTAGCACATTCTTCGAAAGCATATTGACTGATGATGGCTCCAATCGCTAGATGGCTGCCTCCATCGACGATGTTACCGACACTCTCCAGCGCACAACATTCAGAGAATACTCGAACACCAAACTCTACACATCCCGGCATTTCGGCTACCTGTAGGGAGTAACATCCCTGGAAAGCTGCATATCCTAACGTTACAACCGTGTCCGGCAGCTTGACGATCCGCAGGGAGTGGCAATACCGCCACGCTTGCGGGCTGATTGTGCTAAAGCCAACATCTAAGCAGGCGTGGCGGACTCGCGTGGTCGAGTGGAAGGCCTTGGCTTCAAGGATACCTGATTCAGAGACAGGGACTCGAATCGCCTTCGGGCAGTCTTCATAATCAAGCCCCTGGAGGGGCTTGTTGTTCTCCAGACTCCGAAAGCACTCATGCACGATGAGACAGAAGTGATTGGTATTCCATAGTTCTTCTTGTACTGGGTCTTGAAGTGCCACCTGAGTATCCGCATTGAGTAGGGTGAGTTCACACCCAAACGTTTCGATGGGACTAATGCACGGCAGGTGCTCAACTAGGTACTCCTCCAACATTTCCCACGTGTGGTAGATGCTGACAGGGACCTGTAGCTGTATCACCGTACCAGCCAGTGTGGTGAGGTACAGTCGAAGTAAGCTGTCTCCTTCCAGTCAGCCTGCTGTGCTTGGCGCACGGTTCTGCTTGCACCCTCTGCCATATGGGGGGACTGTCCCGCCGTTGGCAGCCCTCTCTTGCAGTCCTGGCAGGCAGCGCCTTGAGCCGAAAGGCGGGCAGCGCCCTGTAGTGGTATCCCTGCCTGCCAGGTGCAACATGGGCAGCGCCCGGGGAAACGATAAACAGTAGTTACCTACAGGCAACCTACCCTGCAATACTTCCGACAGCATCTTGGGATACCGCCTGGGGCTCCTTTGAGCTGCTTTTGCACCCTTCTGTGGTGTTTCCACCACTCAGGAGTGCTACACCTCCTGAGAGGGTGTCCGTGCAGTCTGTCCTACAGCAGTGGCTGGTGTGACCGATGTCAAGATAAGAGCTACTATACGTGACAGCTCCCTACCCCTTAATTTAGTGAGTAGCGACAGTATCTTGGGATACCGCCGGGCCTACCTGCACTGCCTTTTAGAACGTGGGTTCGTTTCTATGGTACAGAATCGTCTTCACTGTGGTCCAGCCTTACTGACGGCTAGACGCGGAGGTTTGTGGTTTGGTTTGTACCGCTGCCTCTCGAGATGTCCCTTCTGTATCGGGCAGTTCAACGGTGCGATCTATTAGGCGAAAATAGTCAATCTCCGCTCCGGTCTCTCTCGTTGTACGGAAGTGATAGGTCCTTGCAAGATAGCCCGCAGGGACGACTTGGTTGACGTGTCGTTCCCAGTTGCGCAAGGTCTGGCCTTGTACGTCGGTCGCAGCATAGGGCTTCTTTTTCTCTGATTGTTCCGTGGAGAGGTATCCTATTTGGAAGTGTACCCGAAGCAGGGCGAGGGGGGTGACGGTGTATGCGCGGTGCTTGGACAGAAGATGCCAACTTTTCCTCGAGATGGTCGTAGCTAACCCAGTATGCAGCCATCTCGCAACCTGCATATAGTGGTCAGCCACCGAGCGCTTTGCAAAGGTTTGCGCCGCTCTCTGTAGCAGGCTCATCTCAAAGGAGAAGCATCCTTGCCCCGTGGCTGGGACGTAGCTCTCTTCTTCTGTAGTTTCCTCATCAGCATTCGCCTCAGCACGGTCTGTCCTTGCACCAGGGCGTTCGGTGGCATCGCCGCTGGGTCCCTTGTCTACCGGGGTCTCCCTGGCAGACCCGCGTCTCGGTGCTGTCTGACTGTCTAGTGCAGGGTCAGCTATCCCATCCTCGAGTTTGTGCCACAGTGGGACCTCAACGCATTGACCTCCCATACACTGGCTATCTCGTGCTCCTCTTGTTGTTCGACGACTGAGTCATCAGTTGCAGCTTCTTCTTCCCTATCCTCGGCGCCCTCATTAACGGGCTTGGGTGAGTCACAGCTGCTGATCTCGTGCACCGGTGTCTCATCCTCACCGACTGAGGAGGTGACCGTACCAGCCGACGGTGCTGCGGGCTCAGATGCCTGGGTGGGGGAGCCTTCTTCTTCTTCTTGACTGCTGCCCGAGACTGGTTGGTCATGAAAGTTTTGTACGCTGTGCGTACTGTCAGGCGATGGAAGAAGACTTGGCTGACCATCGGAACTGAGCAGGTCGAGGTCATCAGAGGCCAAGCTGCCAGCAGGCTCGCCAGTGGCCGGGGGCTGCGTATCCGCCGAAGTAGCGGCTGCAGGACGCCAATAGCATCCTTCCTGTAGCATCCCTGGCGCCGGGGGCAGCAGCAGGGAGGAGTTCTCTCGATCTAGTATCGGTTCACTCCGCCATGCATCATAAAAGTAGATTTTATGCAGGGCTTCAAACTGGTACAGCCTTGCCTTGTTGGCTACATCACTTTTTCAGGCGGGTAGCGGACAGTGCTACCGACCGTGAAACGTGAGCCACCTGCTTTGCTGACCTTATGAAGCAGACGCCAAGCTCCGGGATGACTGGTGTCTGAGACGATGAGCCAATCAGGGTTGGCAAGTCCATCTGCTGCATAGCCAAACAAAAGTCCGCTGCCATGGAGTGGATGGGTATGATTCAGGAACTGGTTTTGTTCGCCTTGCGAGAGGCAACCTTGCTTTGTGAGAACCAGCCTGAGGCGTCTCACCTTCCCTTCATAATGTTCAGCAAGGCACAGGGGGGCTGGCCCCTCCCACAGGGGGTGTGGCTCGGTGGCCTTGAGAAAGGCGGCAGTCTCAGCTTGAACATCTAAATTGCCAATTTCAAAGGACCCCGCAACTTGGGCAGTGCCAGGCACTGTGTCGCTAGTGTGCAGGGTGCAGGCACCATGCAGAAGTGCGGCAATCACTTGCGCGGCACCCTCAAGACCGTGCATGTTGAGCGGGCACGCTAGCACCGTTAGGTCCGTGGCTCTGCTAAGGGCAACATTGGCTCGGGTGTAACGTTCTTTGTCGAAGTCAGACCTGTTGGAGTGGCCACTGAGAAAGTTGGATTGGCCATGAAGGACAATACAATGCTTTGTCGTCGCTCCTGCAACCTTGACCGCTGTCTCGACGTTGGTATTGCGGCGGGACTGGTGACAGAAGCTACGAAGGCTGGTGGCACTGTCCTTTCTAGTGGTCAAAACTAGAATGTTGTCTGGTTCCTCGGCCTGGACTGGTAGCCATGATTCAATCTGGAGGTAAACCGCCCTCGTGGATTCTGGCGGGGGATCGGCCCGGGTTGCTTTGCGAGGGTCATGATGGATCCATTGTACAAACCTCAGCCCAGTGGGCTTCTGCTCGTTAAGCCGTATGGAGCCTGTTCCTATTTGCCACCGCCCATTTTTGCAGCTACAGAGCATTGGATATTGGATGCCTATGAGGGGTTCGTATACCTCCTGCGCAACCCGCGCGCTGGTCGGAAGCATCACACTCCACTGATGGACACCTGACACGCCAGATCTGTCCGAGGCAAGGCCGGCTTGTTGGAACTGGTAGCAATGCCCAGGCCTCGTGATGGCATATCCAAGGCCTGCAAGGAGGCCTTCTGGTGTGCGGAAGTCGACTTTTCCAAGATCTTTGTGGGCTGCTTGCAGTGCTGCTCCGACCGGAGAGGAGCTGGGGCAGTGCTCTTCTGTGTGCCATTGGCATCCCAGACAGCCGCGGCTTGCTTCATCTGCGGCTTCAGTCAGCATGTCGAGGGGAACCTCTGTGCTGCTATGCATAGGACTGCTGGCAAGTCGTGTGGCATATACCAGCGATGTGCCGCTAGGAGGCCGATGGGGGCTTCAAGCAGGAGCGCTCTATGTTCTCTTAGGTTATCTGCCACCCCACCAGGACTCTGTTTGGGATCACCAAAGAGCAGTCGAAGGAAAGGCTGCCGTGGGATGGCCGGGACGAAAGCGGACTTAAGGTCCATGTCTTGCTGCGCTTCTTCCCCTACCAGAATGTCAACTTGTTCCATGTGTACCCTCAGCGCCGAGTGCATATGCGCCTTTTGTTCCCACACTAAGCCAGTGGTTGCAATGACAACTTTGGCCTTGGGGATAGCCCCTGAGCAGTACTGCATGGCGATGTCATACCTCGTGCTAGCTGCATTGGCCATGTGTTCTTCTCGACTTACAGCCCTTACAAAGAGTTTTGCTTGTTCATTGTCCAAGGCTAGCGACCCGAGGAGCTTAGTGATGGCACGACCGGCCGGGTTTTCTTTATGGACCACTCCAATTTTGAGGTTGGTCGTTAGGGCTAACCAAACCAAAAGGAAAGTGAGGGGTCTCGTTTTCCCCGCACCGAAGACACCTGCAACAGCCAGCGTGGATCTTCCCGTTTGTAGGGCAGCTGCCAAGGAAAATGCTACCGACATGATATGGGCACTGTCAGTGCGGGCAGCTCTGCACAGCTTCATACTTAGCCCAATGGCTGATGGACAATGCCTTGGGGCATCACCCGTGATCAGCAGCGCAAACAAAGAGAAAAGGCTCTGCTGAAGCGCCTCAGCACCATCAAAATGATAGGCAACTGGACGCGAATAGGGTATCCCCAGTGCAGTGGTTTTGTGTTCTAGCGGCATGGCTGCCATTTGCAAGAGGTGGTCCGCTGAGGCCGTGTTGCCAGGCAAGCGATAGTAGTATGGCCAAAGGACTGTCAGGAATGAGGACTAGGTAGCCACAAGAAAAGGGCTGAAAGGGGACCGCAGTGGCCATCCTAGGCGTCATGAGAGTAGGCGATGGGGAAATAATAACCTTTGGGGAGGCAGCCTTTGATGACGACCAAAGGTCGCATTGTGGCTCCTTTGACTCGCTTGCAAGTGATCCGAGGTACATCCGGGATCACTGAGCTGCTCTCTTCAGACCTGTTACTGTCTTGCCGCATGCGCGTTTCGACAGCGCAAGCTGTTCTCGAGTCAGCAGGGAGCATCCGCAACTCCGTGCTGTCGCTATGATGACTTCGTATTGCCGCCTCGAGGCAGGGGAGATGACTCCGCGGGCAGGTGCTCCTACTCCATGGGGGTGCAATCGTTATCCGGCCTAGGGACAACCGAATGGAATCCACGACGATTTGCCAAGACTGCCGGATTGCATGATAACATGCGGAAATCGCCACCATGAGCCATGCCATAATGCCGGATTCCATGTTGGGCAGGCTTGGCCATTGCACCCTAGTCACTGGGCACTTGGGCCAGAGGGCTTGCGTTGTATCATTTGACCAGGCGGTCATGACGACTCGGCGCGTGTGTCTCTGTCGCCACTCTTCCCATTGCAGGAGGGTCATTGTCGGTGCACTATCAAAGGCCCAGCTTGTGGTAGGGTAGGAAGTGGCAAGAAGTTCTGCCGGAAGATCAATCAATGCCCAAAAAGGGAGAACTCCTCTGTCCGCGAGTGGGGGCAGCACACGGGATGACCAGCTCAACACCGGTGCCGTAGGACCCGCAAGTCCTAAATCCACCAGGTGCCTATAGGTAATATACCTGTCATATACATCGCCCGCAAAAGAGAATGCCGCTCAATGTGAGATAAATCCTGCCAAAGTCTGTCAACAATGGGCGCACGAGGGTACCATCACTCAATCGGGCACTAGCTAGCCGAAGGACTTGTGGCACTTGAAGAACCTCGTAGCCAGCCGGATCAAGTGGGCTTATTCTATCCAACATCTTGTTTCTGGCCGGGACTACACCTGCTATGCGTAGGTGAAAGTGATTCGGGGGTAGCCTCAGCGTGAGAGCAACGATATAACAGCGATGTCTCGTATTGGTGACCTCCGTAACGGCCGATGTAAGGTCAAGCGCCGCATCGAGGGATCCTTGCACGACAGCAGGACAACACCATGTGGTCGTGGCTTCTGGCCGTGTGAGAAAACAGGTTTTGTCATCCGTAATGTCAAAGTTTGCCGTCATCAAGAGCAGAAATAGTGGATAGCTATACCCCCTTGCAGGAGGTTTGAGCCAGAGGGAAAGGCAGCGGGCGCGTACCACCCGTGAAAGTGGAACAGTAGACGGGTGTCAACCGTGGACCTCGTTGGGGGGAACAAAACCATAAATTTGTGTGCAACCCCCGACCTACGATCAGTGAGCAAAGGTTGGTGGGTATTGCCCTGTCCGTGGACTGGTGAGTACCATGCCGGGCTATTGAAATCTCAGTCATGGAGCGGCACTAAGCTCACACTCATCTGCTTATCTCAGGCGACGCTTCTTGGCACCTGGGACTACGCGCGCTCTCTTGCTTAGTCGTTCTTCTAGGGAAAGCTGATCCTGGTTGCTAGCAACTTGATACATGCGTTTTCGTCTGACAACAACTTGGGGGGGTAGCGACGCAACCGGGGCAACCCCGCCAAAGATACCAGCAGAGGGAGTGATTTCGTTATCGAGCTCTGCAAGAAGTTCAGTCCGTTTCGATCGGAGTTGTTCGCTCCTAAAGAGTGGTGGGTCATCTAGGGAGAAGCAATATTGTCGACACAAGAAGCCGTGGAGCAACGTCAGATGAGCTTCAGTAGGACCGGGGCTGACCCAAAATCCATCATGTAGCCAAATGACCGAGCGGAACCCAAGGATTGGTTGCAAAAAGTTGTACCCAAGTCAATTGCTGTTCGAGCTGTTCGAAGAAGCGGAAGGGATCCGCACGGCTTCGCTCGCTGGCTCTGACTGTGCAGCAGGTTGGTGGGTTATCCATGACATACCGGCTGGCCGCATGCAGTTCATGCGCGAAACGCGTCGCTTGTGCAAGCTGCTGGTCACCCAAGTGCGGAAGCTGGCGCTGGAGATAAGAGACGGCTTCTTGGGGTGTGCCACTGTTGATGATAACCAATGGCCACGTTTTTACCTATGTGACGTGTAAAGCAGGATCTCCAACTATGACTGGTGTGCAGAATTGCTCGCGGAGCCAGTCTCGTGCAGTTTGTACTGGGGGCAAAGTGAGATGAACACCCGAGGTTGCACAGCATCGTCGAGTAAGTTCATAATGCGCACCACTAATATCAACTTCATAATGATCTTCGCCAAAGAGTAACAGCCTCGCTTTGCGAGGCAGCCGTTGTGCAGCTACACCTACCGCATAGAAACGGCCTTTCCCATCGGCAGAGGAGGTCTTATACCCTATGGTGAGGGATCGATGATGGTTCCCTGCAGTAGCAAGATAGTCTTGTACGTATTGACGCATGTGTGCTGCACTTTGCAGTAATTTAGCAAGCTGCGGTGGAGCCGGTGCAGGGCATTCTGTTAGCACAAAGGCCGGGTGTGTGCGCAAAGCCCCATGATCGACGATGAAGCCAAGCTTCTGTGCAAGGTGATACGGAGGAGGTGCACGATGACTGACAGCGTGTAATGGGGAGTCAGCAGCTTGTCGTGCAGCTGCACTAGCAGTGCCCGCAAAGTGATCAGCAAGTTTGTTACATTCTCTTGGGAGATAAACTAGCCGGAAAATGAACGGGCTCTCGCCAGCAGCAACTGGCATTCCTCCAGGATTTTCACGACTGCAAGTCTCTTGATACGACCACGACCTTGTAAATAATTCAGGAGGGGCAGAATGTCGCCCTGAAGAACTACGCCATCCTGTGCTACTCCTTGTCGGAGGCATTCATGGTAGAATTCAGTGGCTAATTGCACTGCATGCAGACACGCCTGTGCCTCTGCAATAACATTATCTGGGCAATCAAGCAATGGTGTTGACGTCCATCGGACGAGAGTCGTAGAGTCTTGGGTAACTTGTAGAAGGCTGACCCCTGCTCCTCCTGCTCTAGTCTTCTTATGAGCAGAGCCGTCGAACTGAACTAGGCATCCCCTCCACTGGGCTGCTTCTCCTATGAGCAGCACCGCATTTTCGGGGACGTCTACCATAGCGCAAAGCTTGAGGTGAGTGGCCCCGCAGTGGCAGGTATATGGGAGTAGGGTCGCCGTAGCAGACGGAAATGGTAACCTTGCATATTGCATGAGCAGCAAGCGCAACCTTGCATCTGCAGTAGCAAAGGTGGCTATCGTTTCATCTTTTTTAAAGGCCTTGGTGGTACAGAGACCCTTGTCGGGAAGTAGGGCGGATTCCAGCTGCGTTTGAGGGAATCGTTGGATACGTATGAACGAGGTAGAAGTACAATGGAGATCGGCCTGAGCCGGCGGTGCTCGAAACCAGGCAAGCTGGGTGGCTGGGAGCGATTGGTACGTACGTTGCCACAAGTCCAAGGCGTGTGCAGGGATAGGTTTCACCTTGACGCATGTAATGTTTGGACGAAGCCCCCCATATTCGGTAACTATCCTGCGGAGGTGGAACAATAAGTACGTCAGCGCAATCCCTATATGTTTGGTCGGTGTCTGTCGCCAGTTGATAGGAGGCAGGTTAACTTTGCGCAAGGCAGCCCATGCGATGTGGACTACAGGGCAATATGAGAGCCAGTGGTCAATCGTATTAGCCCCTCCCTGGCATATGACACAAGGCACGACAGCTGCATCACTGAGGGGACCATCAGTCGTTTGAACCCTGGTCTTGATTGACGTGGGAGGGGCAAGTCCCGCTGTGCACGACGGAGCGTGATGACGCAGAAAGGATAGTGCTTCCGGTTTGGGTTCAACAAATGCGCCTGGATCCTGACCAATGCAACTAACACAAAGGGCTCCTTTCTGAGGGCCAAATGGGTACGTTCTGGCATTTTGTGCACACCAAGCACACGGCGAGCCACGACTGACCCGTCCACGTAGGGGTAGCCAGAGGTCGGGGTCTTCCCCAAGTGCCCATCGCAGCACAGCAAACCGCGGGACAGCTCCTATTTGAGAGATGGGAGTCTGAGACAGCCATTTGAGAAAGTCAAAGGAAGGCCCAAAGGGCCAACCATTACGAGCGACTCTATTGGAGAGATGGGAGACTGCACTGTCGATTTCCTTGGCAATGGCAAATTGTTTAAAATCATTCTTGGAAGCGCCGCGCCGCTTGAGAGGGGTCCTGCGATTGGTTGAGGATCCGAACAAGTCGGCGGATCTCATCAGGGGCAAGCTGCTGCTGCCAGTATTTCCAACAAAGGTATACTTGCTTGGTATACGATTCTGCTATGCCCTCCAATACAGAAGGAAGCGAGCAGTGGCCTTGTCGGAGATAGCAGCCGAACAGGGAGACGGCATGCATGATGGCAGGATCAAGCAAGGGGCCCAGTCGTAGCCATCGGCACAGACCAACAAGCTTTAGTTGTGGGAACCAATGCCGCTTGAGCAGGAATTCCAACAGAGCCTTGTATAAAGGCTGCAAGAGTGGTTTGGAGAAGTACCGATGAGTTTGTACGTAATAAAACAGGCTGAGGGAGAAAGCGTTGAAGTAAACGATCTTAGCATGGATACTGAGATTGCCTTTGTTTCCCGCAAGTAGCCGCGTACGGAACTTGAGGAGCTGCTTGACTAACAGCGAGGGCATGGTGAGGCGCAGAGGGGCGTATTCCATTTGTTCAGCGTTTAGCTGACAAGCCCAGCCCGTATGAAGCGTAAGTCCCAAATTAACAGTGTTGGGAGCAATGCATTGAGCACCCAAGCCAGCACTGTCAACGTGATACAGTTGCGCTGCAGAGAATGCAGCACTAGTTAATAACTGGGTTTTCGATCTGCAATCACAGGGACTAGCTGCAAGTTGCAGTAGTAGCGGGTGTCCATTCAGCACCCAGTCATGTCTGTCGGCAGCATGGAACATAACACAGTGCTCTCCATGGCGTAACACAAAATAGTGTGCGTAGTGAGGAATGCGCCGGACAGCAGCGGAGATGGTAGCTTCTCCCTGCGGATGCCACGGAATGAACGCATCAGCATAGTCAGACAGACGGAGTAGCTGTTGCTCGGGTAGGGGGACTGGACAGCCCAACTTGCCAGCAGGTGTGCGCATCCATTATTACTCCCGCAGCCGACCACGTGTTGATCAAACTGAAGACCTCCTTGATCCACTCTGGATCTTGCTGTGTTCCAACGATGGTGGTGTCGTCAACGTATCCCGCTACAAGGAGGACACGCGGCACCTGGTTTAGTGCAACGAAAATCGGATCCATTGCTAGGCAGAAAAAGAAGACTGAAGTGGAGCGTCCCATGTCTACGCCAGAGAAAACTTTACGTGGAGGTAACAGTCTTCCTTGCACTTTGTGACGGATTCTTCTCCCAAATAGAAGGTACTTAGCCAGTTGCAGAACCCAGGGGGAACACTGCCGTATATGTAAGATATGCAGGATCCAATAGGCATTGACACGTTCAAAGGCTTTGGAGAGGTCTGCAAATAATGCAGACGCAGGAGTCTCTCCTTCAAGTATTCTTTGCACCTCGAGAACAGCCCTTTGTGGTTCTCTGAAGATGTTAAGCATAGTTTGCGCAGGATGGAAGGAGCTCCTAGTGGTGCGAAACAACATAGCAGCAGCAGTACCATCTTGTAGCCGATCAAGTGTATCTGGCATTCCTAATGGCCGGAAGTAGTCTGCCGTGGGTCCTTGTTTAGCTTTTGGTATCCAGACACCAACTTGGGTTGGCGCCGGGAGCTCACACGACATCATGCGGTCAAAATCATCTTGCAAAACAGTGGCTGATTGCTCAGGAACATACGCCAAAAGGCATATGGGAGTCCGTCAGGTCCGGGAGCGGAGTCTTTGGTAAGTAGGAGATGTTCGATGTAATCATCAACAACTGGCTCAGGAACTTCCGGCCAGGGCTCCGTTTGTGCGCGGTACGTCGCCAGTGTTGGGGCCCAGGCTGGATCATAGCGGATTGGTGGCTGAAACCAAAAATCCCGCGTGGCAAGCATGGCTTCATCGTACTCTTGCGCAGTTCTGCACTCTTTGCCATTCTTCTGTAAAAGAGGGCCGTGGTAAAAGGTGCCCCGTGGGCAGATGGTTTTAAGACGATCCCAACATGTTCTCTGCCGTCTTGCACGACGTGCAGGGTCAGTGTGTTCCTGGCCAAGAGGGATCTGAGTGAGTGTAGTTGCTGCAATTTCGGCTGTTTGTAATGCCGTGGCAATAACGTCTGCCGGCACTAGAGATTGGTCATACTGTTTGGGCCATGACTGCAGGAGTTCAATCAGCCCACTTTGCTCAAAAAGGCATTGCAACGTCTCTTTATGAATGTGCAGGACCAATTGCGAGGAGTTTCTCCACCAGCTCCAAACCAATGAACGGATGTGCATGGAGAGCGGAACTGGCTAGGGAAATACTTCGTCGAAGGAGGCGCAGAGCCTGCTGTCTCTTAGCTTCAACTTCACCAACTGCGAAAGCCGTGGGATCCAAAAAGACTTTGGTTGGGATAGTACAGTGTTTTTCAGACTGCGGATGCGGGGTCAAACGAGGCTTCATAGGCAAAAAGACAGTAACGGTTTTGTGATGGCAAGTGCTGACCCGATAGCGACCTGAAATCCGGACGTGGAGTTGAGTTGTGTCTAAGAAGAAACTATCCAAAGGCGACTCCTGCTGTTCACCAAATCGGAAGGTGGGGAAGGTGGGGTCAATATCTGTAACTCCTAATTGCACCAGAAAGTCTTCCCATAGTTGCGGGTGATGTTGATCACAGCGATTAAAATCCCCACCAATAAAAACAGGGTGTGTTTCGAGGGTAAGCAGAGCCTTGAAAACTTGACCGACAAGAGTCTTTGGACTTTTGGGAGGTAAATAGACTGATACAAGCCACACAGGGCAAGCTTGGAATGCTACGCAGGCTGCAAC
The DNA here is from genome assembly GCA_963970005.1 of Durusdinium trenchii. NCBI lineage: Eukaryota > Dinophyceae > Suessiales > Symbiodiniaceae > Durusdinium > Durusdinium trenchii. The sequence continues at coordinate 35,334 of CAXAMN010015847.1, read as the reverse complement.
AGCATAATGCTCGACAAGGACTTTGTGACTACTGAGCTCCCATCCTGCTGGGATGAGTATTGCAACTCCTGCTTGTGGGTGCGGATCTTGCTTGGCGAAGGTAGTGGCAACTTGAATATCCGGCCACGTATGGGAAAGATGTTGCAACTGCACCTCTGTCCATTTGGTTTCCTGAAGGAGGACAGGTGCTGCGCGAAGAAGGGATCGTATGATTCCGGATTTGTGCGCATTAGTACTGGCATCAGGATGCCAGCTGTTGAGATTCCAACTATGCAGCCGACGTATAGAAACCGGTAGATTGGTAGGACGTTGCTGTCGGAAAGCTAAGATCTGTTGACACAGCGTCCAGAACTTTGACGGGATTACACGTAGGACTGGTATGTCATTGGAAAGAATCTCGCTTGCAGGGTTGCTTCCTGTAGGAGGGCTGGATGCGGCCCAGTGTGGATAATCTTTAAGTAATCGTTGCAGTGCACGCATTGCATCCTCAAGGTTAGCAAGGCGATGGAAACCACATAATTCTAGCAGGTCCCCAACGCGGATTTGTCGATAGGCACGTTTGGGGGAGACGAAGTGAATGAGGAAGTGAAGTGAGTATACTTGAGTGAGCAGTCTGCCACAATTTTCCCGAAGAGATAGCCACGAGACAGCCCTTAGTCCAGCTGCGAAGGTACGTTGTATGAGGCGGAGAGTATTGAGTGGTAGCAAAGCGAGACGCGTCATTGCTGGTTAAGGAGAGCTTGGGCTCCCCAGAACAGTAAGAGCAGGCTCTCCGCAAATACAAACGTACCATCCATTCGCAGTAGCTAAACCGGGGCAGCTGTCAATCGGCGTGGCTTGGAGTGACTCTTTAAAAGCCGAGATGGCAGAGTCTGCAGTTGGAAGTGCAGGTAGTGCAACATGTTCTTCGGGAGTAATGGTAACTAAATGATGGAAGTCGGAAGGATCAGGATCGTTTGCTTGACAGACAAAAAGAATGCATAGAGCATGAGGATTTTGCGCTGCCCATACTTCTGCCTGTTCCTGCCCACAAAGTGCTCTGGCTGTTGAGGGGCAAACAGTAAGGCAAGTGCCCTCGTGATGTCCTTCAATGAGAATGAGCGGCAGGCGTGCTAAATCACTGTGACAACAGTTGACACAAGGGTGAGCTTGCAGTAAATCTAGTTTCGCTGCCGCACTTTGTGCTAGTCGCCAGAGGGCACATCCTACTTCAGACAGAGCTCTGGTAAAGGGTGATTCGATGCTGATGACACTGGAGTTGTGAACCACACTTGCTTCCGCATCAATACGAAGAGGAATGCCAAAGCTGTATTTGACAGTGTATTCTTTCTGAGGAGCTGTGGTGGGGTGAATTTGACTTGGCTGTCCACCATACTTGTAGAGCAAGATGTCAACAGAATCTCGGAGCTGCACTAAATAGAGATTCTGAGGTTTGTGTGGTCCAATGTAGTGGATTTGGCAAGGCGAGTGCCGATATGAAACTACTATGTACCCGTCTGCTTCAGTTGCACTGCTCGCTGCTAAGCTCCTAAATAAGAGGATAGCTCTTGGCAAGGTGGGGTACGCAAACAGGCCTCTTGCATAGGCAGGGAGGAGTAGTGAACTGCATCCTTGCATAAGGGAGTTTGCGACTTCGTTTGTGAAGGGGAGCCATTGGGGGACTGCTAGCTCTTGAGTAGTTTGGAAGAACTGACTATTCTCCAAAAATTTGAAGAATTGCGGCGTTCCTATGACACGCAGGCGCGTACCAGCATCTTTTCGGAGATCTGCTTCCATTACCTCTCGTGTGAGGTACGTGGGTAAGACGTTGCCAACGGCGGGTTGTGCTACCTTTGGCGCTTCGAGCGGTGACATAACGAGAGCTCGGTAATCAATGTGGCGATAGGGTTCTTCAACAAGTGTAGATTTGGGAGTATAGTTCTTGCGAGCAAAGGCATCACTGATTTCTTGTTTAAAGCACACGTAGTTCTTACGTACTGTAGCTGGGTCGGCAACCTTGGTGACACTTGGGAGCTTTCCTTCGACCCACGCTTCTAGGTCCTCAGCACTGCCTATGGCAAGACTAATAAGCCTTGGATGAAATGAATTGCCAACAAAGGAGCGCATGGTATGCGGCGTCAGGAGATGTTTGAGGCGCACAATGTTCTTAAAGTTGCGACTCAGTCCTGAGACTTGCAGCACTTCTTGGTCCGTGAGAAGCCGGAAGGGCAGCTGAATACTGCCATTGTGGAAAAGCGGGAGGACATCACGGAGGGCAGCATCTTTCTCAGAATTAGGGGCTCCCGCAGCAAAACACTTGAGAAGATACCTCCATGCTGTTTGATATATCGGTGGTATGATAGAGTTCCAATGGAAATTAGGTATTCCATTGTCAGAGGAGAGGTTGGCTATCATTGCGAGACCTTCTTTCGTGTGCCAATGGGAGATGCGCCGCAAAAGCGCTGACGGGTGATAGCTAGACCAGCTATAGCGCAAAGCAAGATCACTCAGGACTGCTATTGGTCTCATGAGTGGCTGTAAGGGGACTTCCCTTAGCGTACCCCGTTCAAACCTAACCAGGGGGCTCCAGTCTTGGGTCCATTCTAAATCTTCGATCGGGGTAACTTGTGTATCAGGACCCTCATGCGAAGTGTTGTTCTGAAAGAAGATACGGAGTCTTTTTGCAGGAGAGATGAGTGAAGTGCACCATGTAAGACTTGCTTTTGGCATGTGTCGGGGTCCTAAACACGCACGAATGAAACAAAAATGCTCATTGCGCATGGAGCCAGCATTTTCAACCAAAAATCGAATGCGGTCTCCAGGAATGACAGTGGCCAGAAGATGTATGGCTAAGTGCATGGTAAAAAAGAGGACACTAGCTGGGCCGCATATCCCCAGGTGGCCATGGTCTTCCCCTGCATAAGTGAGGTCAGTGCACGGACTGCCACCAATAATAAAAAAATAGCAGTCAGATCCTAGCGCAACAAACTCTCGAAGGAGCCGTGCATTGTCAACAAACAGTGTGTCAACATCTTTGGCATAGTAGAAGGCTCCGCCTCCTTTGAGACTGTGCTGCCATCGTTGATCAACAGTAATACCATGCTTCTCTCCAACTAGATACCTGAGGGTTTCGTCCTTTTCGCATAGGATACATGCTTTTGGTCTGTAGCCGAACTTGGCTTCAATGATATCAACGGAGGATCCACATCCGTCGAACATACTTAGGATGGCATACGGACCTCTTTGTGTGACACTTGCGGTGGCATGCTTGGGAGGAGATTTAGCTTGCGCTTCTACACCCCCACTGTGCTGTGGATCGATAGTGTAAGGACCTGGACGACTCATGCCAGGAGAATGCGTCTGTGATGATCGAACAACCAGAGAGGGACAGTGACTTGGGTCACCACCACCATTCGGAGTGGTAAGGACAGTTTGAGGTATCTCACTAAATTGCGAGATTTCATCTTCAATAATCTGTACCGTTTCTGCTGGAACAGTGGTAGCATCATCAGGAGGGGGCCCATACGTCTCAAGAGCCGCAATGTTCGATGCAGTCATAACAACAGGAGTCAGTATAGTTTGACGGGCGTCCGAAGGCAGTCTTGCTTCTTGGAAGTGCCGTCGGAAGCGCCTTTCTTTCTGGGGTTCAGAAGATTCTTCCCTGTTCCGCTGGTCTTGAACTTTTTACTGAACCCTGATCTCCGAGCAGGAGGGTTTTTGGTTTTCTTAACAGCGTAGGTACATGGCCCAGACCACTTGGTGGCGACATTTGGGGCGCGAAAAAAGAGGCCACAAATGCGGTCTCCATCCCTGAGTCATCAATGTAGTGTAGTCCCACAGCATTGTTGTAACACAAGAATTTGCTTTTCGGTCCTTCATTTTCAAGAACATAAAAATGTTCAGCAGGTTGCTGTTCGCCATTCAATGGGTCATGACCTTGATGTATTATCAGCGCCACACATTGCCAGGAGCATCCACCGGAGAAAAGGGAATCTTTTCCCAGGAAATTCCTGTAAGTATTTGCTGGTGGGTGGGATTCTCTGAGATGTTGCAGCCATACTAAGCAGCTAGTAGCACTAGTGTTAACTAGAAAGTTACTAGAAGAAGCACACTCATTGCAGTACTGCTGCCCACTTGCTGTATCGCTTAGCAATAACTTGTCTGTCCATGGCACTGCTGAGTTGAAATAGTCATGCCCCAGTGCGTTTTGTGGCAGTGGCTGCAAAACAAAGAAGGTCGACGCAAAATGTGATGAGCTAACTCCACAAACGCCACAATCAAAGGTAACCAAAGAGCAAATTTTCTGCAAAAACGGTGCAGGGAGGCTAACCGCCATTGAATCGAAGGTGCGTTGTACTTCTCCATGTACTTGTTTTGGAAGAGTGCACATTGCAAGCGCTAGGTGAAAGGGCCCAAAAGTGTGATTGCGCAAATTGACGGCAGTGGTCCATCCTTGAGCAACGGCTTTCATCGCTTGATGAACAATGTGGTCTTCAAATTCCACATGTGTACTCCAATCTGACTTAGAGAGTATCCTCAACGCAGTAGTATAGAAGCAGGCTGTGGCATTGAGGTTGGCATAAATGACTGCAGCTTATTTGTAATCTTGCTCGTCAAACGCCATACTAGTTAGTGAGGCATCAAGTGAGACAATTTGCTTAAGGGCATGCATGTGCGTAAGCTGTCTTTGTTCTTCGAATGAGAGGGAAGTGGACGGGACTACTCGGTCAGGTAGTCCACTCGGGGCTTTACCATTGCTTAAAGTTGCATTACCAGTTATGGTAGGAGCTGTGCCGCTGGCAAAAGAGCTTTCCTCAATGAGATCGACAGCACTATTTTCTATTCCTTGGCCGTTCTGGATAGGGAACTGAGCTACAGGGGCCGCAGCAGATTCAACATCTGGCATATGAACTTCTTGGATGAGGTTGGCATCGAGCCGAGCATCAACTTCTTGACTGTCTTGACTGTCTTGTGTGTTGGTAGTACCAGCTGGAAGCTGAGAAGGTGCAGACGAGTAGTCAGCAAGCTGTTTGCTTAGCTCATCTATGATTTTTAACTCCTGCGATTCTTCTAGCGTAGAGCTAGCATCAATAGCCGTGAGTGGAGAAGGAATCACTGCAGACAATTCAGCAGGATCTTCAGCATCTGTAGATGGAAGTTGTTCAATTAGAGGAGTTTCTTGCTCAAAGTACTTCTGAACTTTGTAATCGTCCTGCATATGGCAGTCCCCGTTAGGGTCTTGATCAATGGGTGGCACGGAAACAGCAGCAGCAACACCATGAGATTCGTGCTGTTTCGGAAAGACAGGGTTGATAGCTGGGTTGATGACCTGCTGATCGCCATGTTCTTGATTTCGCAGGAGCGTAGCTTGTAGATTACGTTTGCCACGCGTGACGTCTGGTTGTTCTTGCAGATTGCTATTTGGGTCCTCTAGTTTGATACGCTCATGGTTGACATCGCCAGCACTGGGAAGCTTTGGGATTGGTACTTTTCGAACTAGCGCATCAAGTGTATCCTGGATGCGCTTGCGCTTGTTGATCATAACGGTCGAAGGGGTTTCCGCACCTAACGGATTTGATGGAGAAAGGTGCTTGCTGGCGTCTGCGGAACCTTCAGGATGACGATGCGATGTATCTTGAGCAACTGAAGGCGAGTGTTGGGAAGGCGTATAAAATTCTGACGCACCAGTGTGGCTGAGCTGAGCAGGCGAGGAGAGTTTTGTCGGAACCACAGGGTTTCGTTTCTGTCGTTCATTGAGAGGGCTGGAGTGGCTGGATTGCTTGGCAACAGAGACTTCAGGATCTGTTGGCCATGTTGCAACTATTCGGCCTTTAGGTGCCGTTTTGAAAAGGTCAAAGACATTGATCTTTCCTGGAAGGAATAGAATCAAATCAGTGCACTCACATACCGAAAGATGCAAGCCATTGCTCGTACATCGATAAACAGCCCCCTCCTCAAATCTAGGTTGAAAGACTGTAAGAACTTGTTTGCTTTGAAGATGACAATGGACTATTCCAGTCTGTGCCGGTAGGACGATCGTATCACCTTCTGAAATACCTTTTTGCTCTTCAACTGCTGGCTTGTTGAGGGAACAATCAAAGAAAGTTGAATGATGATCCAGAATTGGTTTTCGATGAAGCAAAAGGTCAAGTAAGGTGATTGCATCTTGAATTGTTAAGTCATGATTGACTAAACAAATGGGCACAGCTTCATCGAGAATAGTGCATAGAACATCTTGCTTATTAATGTGTAAGTTGCTTTGTTTGACTCTATTGAACCTTTTTCGTGAAAGGTCATTGCGCCGAATGGGGAAGAAAGCACTAAGCTTGGCACCCTGATTTAACCCTTGGGTTTGCGAAATGACATGATGATCGATACGGCTTTCTTTCACATGAATGTTCGAAAAAGGAGTATCAGCAAAGACCTCAGGCTGTTTGTAATAAAGCAGTCGGTCATTGCCTTGGTGGTCTTTGATGACACCAGGAATTTGCGGTATTATGCTTGAACAGGCAAGAAAAGTAACAACTTTCTGTTGACTCTTTCCCTGCACATGGACAATTGCGGAACGAATACCGACTGCATCGAAGGCATGAGACAAGTAGGTGGAGAGGTTTGTCTGTACTCCTCCATCCTTTGTCGTAAGGGTGCCATCATCTTCAATTTGGTATGCTTCGTAATTGGTACTGCCTGCTGTCTGCAGTTCAACGTGCCATGAGTCTTGGATTGGGCCTGGTTCAAACTTGCACTGAAAACAACCTTCTTCCCTTCCAAAGGGGAGAATGATATCGGCATGGAAGATTGCTTGCCTAAAGGCTTCAAGAGTGGCTCCTGCAGCATAAAGGACTAAGGTGGATCTTCTCTGGAAGTGATAGTAAATGTCCATGGACAGGAGGATCTCTTGTATTTTACTCATGGCAAAGCTTTGAGGCTGATTTGAGTATCGTCGACAGTCGACGAGAGTAACAAACTGATGAAGAAAGAAACTTGGGACTGCATGTTGGCTGCCAACCCAGATAAGGGGGATGACTCTTTGCAGTTCTCGTTTATCAAGATCATCAGTCTCGTTTCTCAAGAACTGATATATTTGCTCTAGACTACTAGAACTGTAATCAGCCTTTGTTGACGAGATACAGAAAGATATACAACTTCTGTCAGTGACCCCAAGCGTTGTCTGGACTGGGACAGCATTTGTATGCAAACGAAACCGAAAAATTTCAGGAATCGATTTGATTTCTTCATGAACTTTTGGGGTGAGCACTGCGCTGTTGCATAACCATGTTTCAGTGTATTCGATGCAGGGCGATATGACCTCAATACCTCCAGTTGTGAAGGAGGAATGAAGAAAAACAAAATAGGTACTCTTGGTGATCTTTTTCTTGTTACCATCAGGTGAATAGGTAAAGTCCTGGTACTTGGAAACGCAATGTACACGAGAAAGGTGCCTGCGGAGCGAAGAGCACACTGCAGTAACCAAATCGACACTCGTGGCACTTGAGAAACATTCGTTGAAAAGACAGACATAAGGGAGCTTATCAGCATCTTGGTAGAGTTCCAGTACATTCTTTTGAAAGTGTTTCTGTACTTGGAACAAAACAACTGAGACTGACTGGGTACCAGCTAATGCAGACTGCAAAATTCCCATTTCATCTTCACCAACGGCTTTTAGGTCATCATGATAGTGGGACGTGTTGATGGCACTAGGAAAGCGACAAATAAGAAAGATCTTGTGCGCAGTGAGGCTGTACAAAATGTCTTCTAAGTGATCCTTGTCCAGCAAGGGAAAGTAGTAGATCATCATAGATAGCCTGCGCAATAAGACAAAATGCTTCTTTGTCTAGCATGACGAAAGAAGCCGGACAGCCAAAGACAGCAACTTGGATTACACGCCCAGGCTGGGCGTGCAAGCGACAGGCGACCGTGAGGCAGTAAGCAATAGCAGTATCTTGGGATACCGCTAGGGCTACAATGTCGAGGTCACAGGCCACTGATCAACTAAGAGGGGTTCGAACTAAGCTAGAGAGAGGAAATCTCTTCTCTTTAAGAGAAATCCTTGAACCTCCTGCCCATCAATTTGATAGGTTTGAACCGAAAACTTGAGCCAAAGGCTACGGAATCATTTTGGGGGTTGTCCGGCCGCACGTCCGGCCACACGTCCGGCCACATCCGGCCTCACATTCGGCCGCGCGTCCGGAAGTTGTTCCGGCCACGGGGCAGCCGCGTTCCGGCCGCGCGCCGGTCGCAGGTCTGGACTCGTCCGGCCGCGCGGCCGGACACCTGTGCCGGACGGTGTCCGGCCATACGTCTCGCTTTTTCCGCGCGGGCGCCTGCGGGACGCGAGGTGTCGGGATTCGACTCCCCCCGGCGTCGGTTCTGCCCTGTTGGTTTGCTTGGTTGGTTTCGTTGAGCCAGGATTGCGCGCTACGCGCGGCGAGGGCCTATGGTAGAGGACGAGGACTCTGAGGGCCACGACAGATGCGAACGTAGGGTCCAAACGGGCTCCTGGATCAAACGGGCGGGAGTTATGTATATATAATAGAGGCCCTAGAAGTCCAAAGGCTGTTGTATTTATGAAAGAGGAAAAGAAGTGCCTTTGCGGATGACCTAAAGACACTTCCAAACATAGGCTTGGACTCCCAAGGTCTTAGATACAAAGCTTCCAGCCTGTCCAATTGATCCTTTCCTGCCTCCCTGGTGCCTTCCAGGCTGTCCAAGCAGGCTGTCCAATTAGTCCTTTCCTGCCTCCCAAATGGTCCTTTCCTGCTTCCCTGATGCCCCCCTGGTGCCTCTCTGATGCCCCCCTGGTGCCTCGCAGGCTGTCCAATTAGTCCCTGGTCACAAGAAACAAAGAAGACAAAGGCAGATGGAAGCGAAGAACATGACCCACCCCCACGGCCGGGTGCGCACCCAAAGAAATGCGCAGTTCAGTGGGCTAAGGCACCAGGAGCTACTTACAGTGCCCCCGGATAGGCACACAAGCCATTGGACACACACATAGGCAGGTGGCCATGTTGTCATGCAGGTGTCTTACTAGTAACAGGTGCCACGCTAGTAGTAACACATCCACGCTGGTAGTAATGGGTGCCTTTCTACCAGTAACAGGTGCCTTGCTACTAGAAACAGGTGCCACGCTAGTAGTAACAGGTGCCACGCTGGTTGTAACAGGTGCCACGCTAGTAGTAACAGGTGCCTTACCACTAGAAACAGGTGCCTTACTAGCAGTAACAGGCCCCTTACTAGTTGTAGCAAGGATGCTGGCAGTAACAGGTGCGACGCTAGTAGTGACAGGTGCCACGCTAGTGGTAACAGGTGCCACGCTAGTAGGAACAGGTGCCACGCTGGTAGTAACAGGTGCCACGCTCGTAGTAACAGGTGCCACGCTAGTAGTAACAGGTGCCTTACTAGCAGTAACAAGGACGCTAGTAGTAACAGGTGCCACGCTAGAAGTAACAGGTGCCACGCTAGTAGTAACAGGTGCCACGCTAGTTGTAACAGGTGCCACGCTAGTGTAGTGACAGGTGCCACGCTAGTAGTAGCAGGTGCCTTACTACAAGTAACAGGTGCCTTACCAGTAGTAACAAGGACGCTTGCAGTAGCAGGTGCCACGCTAGTAGTAACAAGTGCCAGGTGCCTCACTAGCAGTGACAAGGACGCCAGTTGTAACAGGTGCCGCGCTTGTAGTAACAGGTGCCTTACTACTAGTAACAGGTGCCTTACTAGAAGTAACAAGGACGCTAGTAGTAACAGGTGCCACGCTGGTTGTAACAGGTGCCACGCTAGTAGTAACAGGTGCCTTACTACTAGTAACAGTAAGAAGATTGCAGGGTTGTTCATTCCTTTGGATTTGTTAAACATGTATTTTTTCTGTAAATTCAAGACCAATACTACAGGGGGTCTCTATAGGTATGGCCACGTCAAGGTACGGGTACGGGGGGGCACAGATGGGGGCGGGGGCGGGTTGTGGGGTGCATAGGTAGGGGACGGGTACGGGTTTTGGGGTGCATAGGTGGGGGACGGGTACGGGTTGTGGGGTGCATAGGTGGGGGGCGGGTACGGGTGCGGGGAGCATAGGTGGGGCACAGCTAACGACAGGTACAGGTACGGCGTGGAGGTGCATAGGCAGGTACGGTGGAGTTGGTGAAACAACAGCAGTTTCAGGCAGCTGCGCTGGAAATTCTGGACAATTTTACAATGTTCTTTAGTAAGTCAGTATTCAGGTTCTTGAATTCTGCAGTCAGGGTGTGAAACGATGAAACGTAATATGTTAACTATTTTTATATTGTATGTGAGCAAATGTTCTTATCTCAGATCATATCTCAGTCTCCCACTAGCACACTGTCACATCCCATGCAGAAACACCAACGCTGTCAGTTTGCGAGTTCAGTTGCTGTTCGATTGCTGGCACCGCATTTTGCTTGGATGTCAACACAGAAAACTACCTGTTGCGGAAAGCAACTGTGGGAAAGGCAAACACCCAGAGGCAAAGGACATGAATCAAACATGCATGGTGTTGTTGATTTGCAAGATGGCCTGCTGTATCTAATCAATTGTTTCAACTGATTCTCACCATTGTCATTCAAAAACCGTCCAGTAGCCCATAGCAGCCAACTACTGACACTGGCACTGACTGTTTCAATTCTTATTCTTACAAATAGGCAGCCGCCAGTCTTGCATGCATGAGTTCCATTGCAAGCGCAATAGCGGAATTGGACAGCTTGGACGCTGACATAGAAGGGCAAGCGCCACCTCCTTTGAGAGAACGACGGCGGTGTTCAGATTCACGCTTACTTATCCTCAGGCAGGGCTTACAAAGTCTACCCAAGTGCAAAGGGTGAAAGCTTGGCCCCATCCAGTGTGTTTGCATTTTGCTGTTCGTTCAAGTTGTTTGCGGAAAAACAAATCCTGTTGGTTGCCCATCAGGTTTGCCCGTCATGCGAAGAAGAGCAAATGCTAACTTCACTCCGGGCAAGGTTTTGGCCCCGCTCATGCTGGCAGAATCGGAGGAGATAGGAATTGGTTCGAATCAGCGCCCTCCACACTCTGTCCCAGCCACACCTACCTCTGTCATGTTCAAAACAATCAAAACCTATCAAAAAGAACAAAAATGGATCAAAATCAATGAGAAACATGAAAAATCAATCGAAAACTATTAAAACGGATGAAAATCAATGAAAATCAATCGAAAACAATGAAAAACAACAAAAAACATGTAAAAAACAATCAAAACCAACAAAAAACATGAAAAACGCACAGAATCAACCAAAAACATGAAAAATCAACCGAAAATCAACAAAATATACAAAACACAACGGACACTTGACAAGAAGTGCACAAAAGCAGAGGACAAGCAAAGGAAAAGTAGAGGAACAGTAGCGGAAAAGTAGCGCCTCGACTGTTCCTCGACTTTTCCTCGACTGTTCCTCGACTGTTCCTCGACCGTTCCTCGACTGTTCCTTTTGTTTTTCCTTTGCTTTTCTTCTGTTTTTTGGCACTTTTTGTCAATTTTTCGTTTTGTTTTGTATATTTGTGGATTGTCGGTTGACTTTTCATGTTTTTTGTTGATTCTGTGCGTTTTTCATGTTTTTTGTTGGTTTTGATTGTTTTTTACATGGTTTTTGTTGTTTTTCATTGTTTTCGATGGATTTTCATTGATTTTCATCCGTTTTGATAGTTTTCGATTGATTTTTCATGTTTTTCATTGATTTTGATCCATTTTTGTTCTTTTTGATGGGTTTTGATTGTTTTGAACATGACGGAGGTAGGTGTGGGTGGGGCACGGTGTGGATGGGCACAGCCCTAAACAAATTTGATTTAATCGGATGCGTTTTTTATTGGGCGGGAACTGCGCCAGGTGGGACAGCGTGGGGCACAGCGTTTCCCAATATCCGCACAGTCTGGAGTGAAGTTAGTAAGAGCAAAGCTCAAATCAAGAAGATCCGGCAGAATAACAAAAAGGCTGTGGAGAAGTACAACGCTTTGACCGCTGTACGGAAAGGAGATCTTCTTGGAGAGATTTGTCTTGTTTAGCGTTGGCAAAGGTTTTGGATGGTAAATTTGTGGAGAATGTTTTGTGGGCGCATAGCCTATTGTTTTGCTTGTTTCTTCTGTGTTTGCTTTCAACTTTTCATTGATTGTAGCCTGTGTTTTTTCTGTTCAACATCATTTCAAGGAAGGGAAATTGAAGGGCAAGGGCACCCACAAGATCTGGACAGGCAATGCAATGGCAAGGGCAGCGTTCCTTGGCACAGTGGTGTTTTCTTTAAATTTAACTAAATCTGGCTTTTAACCAGGGGAGGCCCAGGGAAGGGGACATGCTATGATGTCGTTTTGCAAGGTTCGGGCGATGTGACAAATCAATGGCGGCAGCAACTTGTCCTGCGCAGTATTCATCGGGCTCCTGCGCTTACTGGTTTGAAAGCTGTGCGTCCCATGTTCAGAAGGCAACTGGTTGAATTTGCTGTGAGCATTCTATTTTGCCGCGTTTGTTTATTCAGATATCAGATGCTCAGATCAGATACTTGTTTCTTTCAGAAAAACTGTTCTAATTTCCCAGTAGCCAAGTAAAGAAAGAGGAGTTGGAATGAGAACCCCATTCCACAGGTGAGGGATTCAGTTTGCAATCTCTGGGACGGCTGGCAGCGAGGGCTTGCACTGCAAATGCTTGGGCTGGGTGAGGAAGCGCCACGTTTCCTAAAGATTCTTGGCTTTGAGTGTTTGGACGGGAATATGGTGGCTGACTACAACTACAACTACTAACTACCAACTAAGAAAGGCTCCCGAGAAGAGCAAGACATGCATCATCAGAATTATGGACTTATTAATCTATTATAAATCTATAACTTATAAATTCATAAACTCATAGACTAAGTACGACAATGACTGCCATGGACCATGACTATGAATAGATTATAATTATGACTATGACTCATGACTAATATGACTCTGACTACTACTCATTACTCATTACTAAATTACTACTATTATATTCCTATACAAAGACGCGCGGCCATACAGAGTCCAGTCATACAGTCTTGCAGGCGGCGTGCAATGCATCTTAAAGGAACAACCAAATAAACATATGTTTTATGTAGTAGTAGTTATGTCGTATATAAACACTAGACTACAATATATGATCAGTAAAGATAAACTGTTAACTGATATATAATATATATACTGCTTTATGACCAGGACCATGGCCATATGACTATAGACTATGACCCTACCTACATTCTACAACTTTCTATTTTTCTTTGGCCTTGACTTAGGCTGATGATCGAGTCAGACGAGACGGCCCAGGAGCTCAAGATTCTCTAGATTGCACTTCCTTCATGTTTTAGTTTCACCAAGTCCTGGGATAGACTGTAGACTATAGACTATATCATATCTAAGTAAATATTGTAATATAACAATAGACTAGATGATGACTAGACTATAAATGATAAACATAACTATAAATTTGATAGATTCATGTGTTTTGTTCCGCGATTGTATGCGGCTGTGGCGATGCTAACCTATAAATTTGCCAAGGATTTGCACAAATGTCTTCAGCATTGGATTTCAGTTCCAGTATGGAAGCATCACAGAGTATGCGACGATTATCCACAACGACCCTGTCAAGAACCAAGAGCTGTCTTGTGCCCAGTTGTTGGCTCCAGTTTGTTCAAGTGCGTTGGACCTGACCTAAGACAAGACACTACACTAACCACACTCAGGATGACAGCCACCAAGCTTTGGACCCACAAGAAGAACATGGACCCCCACGCGCGAATTCGTTCCAGAGATGAGTTGCGTCCGCAAGTGGCTCATCAAGTATCCCATGAACAGAAGGAAGAACTCGAAGCACCGCAGCAGTACTTTGTGGAGCTGAAGAAGCTCAAAAAGGCACCGCCTGCGGAGAAGATCATCACAAAGACCTTTGGGGGAGTTGAGATGAAAGGCATCTTGGTCTCTACGGGGCCTGAGGGTTGGTGGAAAGTCAAGAATTCGGAGACAAAGGCAGTGACATCTACCAAAACCGAGACAAGTGAAGACTTTGACCTTCGCGAGAACCAACATGTACTGCACCATGTGGAGTTGGCCAAGTCTGAGCTGGGGAGCTACTCAGACATTGTCAACACAGACAGTTGCTTTTCTTTGGCAGCCATGCTTGATGAGCTTGATGATGAGCAAGGTATGGTTTCCAACATGATCCGCTTTTTACAATCCGACTTATTATTCATTCAGATCTATTTATTTACTTGACATAGACTATAGATCATAGACTGAATCATAGACCATAGATCTATGTAAATTGTGAATGACTCCACTTATTAACTTAGGACTCATGACTCATTACAGTTTTACACCAGCACCTGTTGTGTTTTCACCTGTGACAGGCTCACATAGACAGAAGGTGAAAACTATGATGGGCATTGACTTACCGGAGAGCCGTCCAGGAAAACCATCATGTGGTGGAGGGATCGGGGAAGCTGATCCACCTGCTGTGCCTCATCCGATGGATGTGATGGAAATGGACTTGTCTGATGAGGACATGGACGGAGGCTTTGGCACAGTGATTGCGAAAAAAGGAAGACTGGGCCATCAAGTGCTCCTATGCCAACAAGTACGTCCGGACCTTCTGATCCAACCAGAAACCCTGCGGCCAAGCCCAAGCCCAAGCCCAAGCCCAAACAAGGCAAGACCAAGAAAGGCAATGGCACTGATGGTACTACTACCGATGAGAAGGCCGATCGGATCCAGATCAAGAAGTTTGAGGCTGATCTTCACAAGATCACATCTTCATTTGGACAGTTGACCGTGGCGGATACATCAAATGAGTTTCGAACTTTTTGGTCAAACGCACATGCTGAGCTGAAGAAGATTGCTGCATCAATCAAGGACAAGAAGAAGTCTGCGAAGAGGAGAACCCGAATGGACAACCCGTCTGAAGCCTTTATTGGTATCTCAGAGCAGGCAACCATCTTGACCAACATCGCGAAGGATTTGGCTTCCAACAATCCTTCTCTGGGTTCTTTGACTCACATGGAGCGGGCCACTGACGAGTTTGGTGTGAGCTTTGGAGAGCCATGCTGGATAAAGAAAGCCAAGGCCGATTTTGTTTGACGAACTCGCGATCTCTCTCTCACACACACATGAGTCATAAGTCATATGAAATGAAATGATATGATATGAAAAGATGAAAAGTAGTCATACGATGTCATCATAACGAAATGTCACTAGCAATGGAATCAGTATTTCACTTCTATATGTTCATTTTTGAAGTGAACTCCATATTCCCAGGCAGAACTCATGGAAGATTTGCGATTCCAAAAGCTCGACAACCTTGTCTCATTCTTCCGGGGAGAGGGCCCAGTGGTTGTGATGCTCTCAAAAATGGCACCAACCTGCATGTTGGAAAGCTTCATGGATATCTCCATGGAGCAGCTACTGCAAACGCTTACGAGAGCTCTCAACTCTGCCAAGGCACACCAGCTGTTGCAAAACCAGAGGTGCAGTTTTTGAATGTTTGGTGTGTGTGTGTGTTAAGAAAGTTTAGGGACAGCATTATTGACTGTCACAACGGCAGGTCACTATCTCCAGCATGAAGCCTTTGACAGGATTCCTGCACAGGATCGCATCAACGGATGAAGACCTTTCCATCGGATTGCCAACCTTCACTCAGGTTGTTACATTGGATCGCATATTTGATTTTGATGGATGGACTATGCCAAGCAATGTTTTGGTGGACATTGCAGCAGTCCGGCAGGGCACAGTGGAGAATAAGATCTATGCGATCTTCAATTCGCTACCACAAGGACAGGGGCACATATAATTTTGATTTGACTTGATTCGAGTTTCCCATGTAGTTTTCTTCTGTTTCTTCTCACATGACATGTAGTTATCTTCTGTTGAAGCTGTGAGGAGTGGCAGCCATTGCGCTGGCAGAGGAGAAGGCCAAAAAAGCCAACGGTGAGAATGAGGAGTTGCGGAAGCTGGCTGCATTGAAACAGAACGCTGGCAAAATGAAAGATGAGTATGTGGGTACCTCCTCATCATTGCCGAATGAGTTCTTTTCCAACCTGAAATCATTGCTTTCAGAGTGTGCGCTGCTACGCAAAGCCAATGCGCCCAAGAAGGTTGTTGACTCTGTCTACCAGGAATGCTTCGTTCCACTCATCCAGGTGGCTGTCCAGCAACACTGCCAGGTAGATCTCAGTGCATTATTGGATCTTTGTTCTTTGCAAATGGCAGACGGCAAAGAGCCACCATCCTTTCCTGAATGGCCCATCATGGCGCTAATGGATAGCGCCCAGGCAGCAGCTGGAAGCAAGGAGAAAACCTTACTATGCATTCTTCGAAGGCAGGGAGCATAAAAACATACTTTATACAGTAATTACAGTACATACTATGACTATGACTCATATGACTCTATGACTCTATGACTATTACAATTATATATGACTATTAAACTATAATAATGTCAATCTGTACTATTGTTTCAATGGCATGCCACATTATTGCTATTGGTTATTGGCAGGTGCCACACGACTCTTGTGAATTTGGTGCGGCACCTGCCAAAGCCGGAGGATGTCTCTGCCTTCTCTCGGGAACTCCAGGAATGGCAAGCTGCAGTCCAATCCATGGATACTATGTCCAGTTCTGACAGTTTCAAGCAGGCAGTGTCAAAGTTCACCGACTCTACTGCCAAGCTGAGGGATGGCATGAGCGCAGGAGCTTTCACTGAGCTACTTCCTGAACTGCAGCGAAAACTATTGGCATCATTAGCAGAGGAGGAGGACGGATCAAAAGAGCTTGAGCAGAGTGACAAGATCATTGGACAATTGGAACTGCTTGCATCTTCGTCGGCAGCAGACTCCTTTGAGCGGCGTTTTGTGGAAGCTGCCCGCTTTTGGCAGAAACTCATCGACATGATGGAAGCCTACGGGAATGGCAGTTTGGACAAGTGGAGGGTGGATGATTCGGAGTCAGCTGCCATTCGTCCCGAGGTGAAGAGAGCTTTGGCAGCGGTCAAGACATGGGGGGATATGTTAGAATCTCCATACTTGGAATCCAAGTCTCACTTGTGGGATGTTATCCTGCAGAACGATCACATGGAGAAGGCAAAGATGGACAGTTATCGACTTCACTACGATGCGGTGATCAATTGTGTATTTGAAAACCAGTCCAAGATTGCTACTTAGCTGTGCCTACAGTCCTTTTTTGTATGCCCATATGACATGATATGCTGGTCCCATGGCCATTGTCCAGGACAGAATATCAGAATGATATTGATATCATATCATAAATAAATGAATCATATTGAATCAATCAATAGTCAAAGTTTCAGATTCAGATCATCATAATATTGAATCATGTGGAATAGATTTTGAGTCCAAGGTCAACACCCTTCGCTCAGATGCAGTGGCCTTTGTCCAGAAGTGCAAGAAGGAAGTAGATGCAGATAAAATTCCAACGGGTGATTACTCTGAGGATACACATGGTGACTATGTTGCAATGGCGCAGAAAGAGCCTACCAAAGCAATTGAACTCCTGGGTGCTTGTCTCACGAAGGTGACAGCTGTTGGCAAGCTCCTTGGGGTAGAGACCATGGTGACAGAGGAGGACCATGCATTGCTGAAGGCTGCTCGGAATGCAATGGTCACAGGCTTGCTTGCAAGAACACTCAAGTCCAAAGGGTTTGAGAGTGCATGCAAGCTTGATACTACCACACCCGGCTACACAAAGATAGCCAACATCCTCAAGACCGCCAAAGATATGATCAAGCAGCATGACCTCAAAGCTCCTGAGTCTCTTGTCACTGCGGCGACAAAATTTGTTTCGAGGGCTGAGGGCAAGAAGTGAGTTACTGCAGTTTCTGTGATTTACAAGCTGAGCAGACCAAACCAAAAGGGCTTGATTCTTTTTATGTGTTCAGAATCACATGATGACTGATCGCTGATCACCTTTTCCTGGTTTGTTTGCCCGAATCTTTCGCACAGGGTCCTGCTTAGTGCTTCTCTGGGCTTTGTTCCCAAGATTTCTAAAAGGTATAGCCGGAAACGGTATTGCCTTTCCCAATGGCCCATTGCCATTGGACATTGACATTAGTTGCTTTAATTCATTTGTTATTTGTGAGTCTGTGAGTCTTACATAGCCAACACTTTCCCAATACGGGGATTCGTTGAGGCTGCGGGCTGCCTCTGTCGCATCATCTACTATAGTGTGATGCGTTGACTTGACCAAAGGATGGAAAGTTGAGGGAAAACTGAGATTTTCAGAGTTGAGTTATAGTGTGAGTTGCAGCATGCAGCTGCCAAACACACTGATGCATTGAACTTTGATTTTTCGGGCTTGTGTACTGAGACTGTTGGGAGTTACATGACTCGCTGACAATGTGACAATGTAAGTCATCACACATCATATATATGATTCGATATGATTCATTATGATAATTAAACGCTGCGAGACGCTCCTTTTGCAAAACATTGGCGTTTCACCCATTGGCCCATGGTGAGAAGCATGAAGCGACCGGCAGCTAGCAAGCAGGTACTGGCCAGTGTGGCACCAGAACCAGATTCAAGCACCAAACGAGCCAGGGGGCATGATGATTCAGTTGCTGCTGCTCAACCTGAGAAGCCTGCTCTGAGTCGTCCAGATGTTTCCACTTCGAATTCGTTGTGTCCACACGTCCAGAAGACGCTTACTGAAGAATTGGAGGACCTCATGACGACCGAGGAAATGGTAGACACATGTGGCACAAAGAAGGCAAGCGTGTTGGGGTGTGTTTCTGAACTCTGTTGTCCGATTTTGTTTTGGTTGCCGTTGTTTGACCAGGGGTGCTCCTGCCATTCCATGGTCCAAACTTGTCGGGAGGTGAGGTGAGCGATCAGGATGGAGTGGGTGCTCGGGATGATCATGATTCTCCTGCTGCGCCTGCTGCTTCCAATGACAAGGTGGATTTGGATGGGGACGAGGATGAGGATGGGCATGAAGGAGAGGATTTCAACCCGGAGACTTTTCTTGTGAATGTGGGGTACAAGATGGTAGATAGTCTCTTGGAGGCTGAGCCACAGCTACGCAAAGCCTTCCACGACTTCTCCCTTCAACAGATCGAACCCGTCGAGATTGGCTCAGTTTGCACAGGTTCTGGCATGGCTGAAGTTGCTTGTGGAATCGCATTGCGCGCCATTTCCGACCAGGCTAAAGTTGCAGTTCCATTTACGAGTGCAATTCAATTTGGGTGCCTTGAACTCAGGTAGTCTGAATTTTATACACATTATATAGAGTTATATAATAAACTATATATATATTATAATCATAATATATCATATAATATATCTTTACGTTGTGTTTTGTTGCTGATATACTGATGCGCTATGCCCTTGCTCTGTGCCAAAGTAAGGTGTGAGTACAAAAAGCAGAAGCGCAACTTCTTGTTGAAAACGGTCTTCAAGGAACAATGCGGGGACCCGTGCCTTTACACAGATGTGGTCTCGCTCAGTAGTGATGAGAGCCGCAAGTGCGCCCAACACGACCACAATTGTGATATTCCTTCGGCAGATTTCTTGATAGCAGGAACTTCTTGCACTGGAGGGTCCAAACTCAACACTAAGTGGAACGAGCTTCGGACTGCAATGGTTGAGAAGCGAAAGGAAGTTCAGACCGTGTCCACATTCCTGGGTTTTGTGGAAGCTTTGGGGCTGAGCGAGGCCAACATTGCAATCCTCGAGAATGTCACAACCCTAGGCGATCTGGATGCAAGTGATGGGACCGACAATCTCAGTGAGTTCATCCGGATCTTGGGTGAGGCTGGCTTTGCTACAAGAGTTCATGTCCTCAACAGCCAAGATTTCTACCTCCCACAATGCCGCAAGCGTTTGTACATCTTTGTTGTCAGGAATTTCTGGATGCTTCAGAGAGAACTACCGGAGGAAAAGGTGTTTGAAAATATCGAGTACTTCTTGCAGGTCTTGCGAGAGCCAGGAAAAGCCAAGCCTGTCTCGTACTTCCTTGAACCGCCGGATAGCCAGTGCATCGCATTGGAGCTTGAACGCTTGAAGCAAGTGGCACAGGATAGAGCACCAAGCAAGGCGACTAAGTGGGTTACCGATCACATGGACTTTTGTGCCAAGAACAGCTTGCGCTGGCCTCCAGATCCACCAAAGTCTTTTCAGGAGTCTCAGTGGTTCCAGGCACGCCATCATTGATTGTGTTCTCAGTGTTCTCTTGTTTTTAATTATAGATTCATAGATTCTTAATATTAATGGACGACAGTAGGCCAGTGACTAGATGATAGTAAAATCATTCACTGATGTTGACGCTGACATTGATTGATATCCTGGAAGGTGCTACCTAAACGAGAGCAAGAAATTGTGACCATCAAGGCTCTTCTCCTGGCCGCCAAGAACGGCACCAGCCCTGAATGCTTTGGATGGCCGATTGATAGACACAAGTCAAAGTGTCTCACGTGGTAGTGTCTCGAATGTGGGCGAGTGCAATACTTTGACCCCGGGTGGCAACTACTGGATGGGAAGTGAAAAGCGATTGCTTTTGGGACGTGAACGGCTCAGTCTCCAGGGTTTTGTTTGGCCGCGTGATGCCGATGGTCCAAATTCAATGGACCAGTGGCCAAACGCCCTGTTGTCCGACCTTGCTGGTAATGCAATGTCCGGTCCGTGCATTCTAGCTTCCTTTTTGTGCTTCTTTGCAAGCATTGTCCTTGTACAGCAAACATGCGAGCCTGCTGATGACTCTGATGAAGAGCCACTGGGATGTCCCCTGAAGATCTTATTGTTTATCAGGAGTTACTAAAGAAGTTATAAAGTTTACAGGACTTAGCTAAGTGGTTAAGTTGTGAGTGAAAAGCTAGCAACTTAGCAGGTTTGCTAACTGGTTAGCTAACTGGTTAACAGTTTGTATATAAAAATGCACCTCGGTTAGGTTTTTGTGTTTTCTTAATCAAAAAATATACATTTACATAAATATTCACAGTGTCTTTGTATATTCTCCCTGATAGACATGCTTGTGAATTGACTGTTTTCTGCTTCAAAAAGAAAAAACAATTTTGTGTGTTCATGTGAAAACACATTCAAGTGTGCCTTGGAATGTGAATCCATTGTCCAGGCTTTGTTGTTTCCAAACACAAACAGAGTTAATCTCTATTTGTGTTAGTGTAAAATATTTTGGTTTTGGTTCCAGGTGTAGTATGTATAG
>CAXAMN010015847.1:0-14156 GCA_963970005.1 Durusdinium trenchii | reverse complement strand
TGGTTTTGGTTCCAGGTGTAGTATGTATAGGAGGATGGACATGGGTGTAAGATTGGATCACTCATTGTGCTATTTGGAGAACACTCTGCTGGACTCTAAACTTGGTGAGTGCCAGTGGGTTTGACCACCAAATGAATCCAGTACAGCATGGGGCATAGCTATATTAGCCCAAATGGACTTCCAAATGGCACCTCCATGAATTCCCAAATGGCACTTTGGTTGAGCCTGCCCACTCTATGATAGATCCAGGACTTGATCCTTTCATTGGGCCTATCAGGCATCTGGCATTGGATCATCTGCAGATCCCCTCAAGAGCTGTTCTCCAGGTTTTATGTCAAAGTAGCTAGTCCAACAAATGTCCACTGATTGATATGGACAACCTTAAACACCAAAACTCTTGATCATGCAAACGAACATATCTTACCATGAATTAGCATGAACCTATCTTTGGCCTGGTTGGCCCTTGAATGGGACATGAAAATCACCCACATGAAGCCATCAGGCTTGCAACAAGTAGTCCATGACATGTTCTGTGAAATATAGGTAAACTTTAAGCATCAAAATTCTTGATCATGCAAATGAACACACCTTACCATGAAGTAGCATGACTCTATCTTTGGCTGATTGGCCCTTGCATGGGGCATGAGAACCACCCACATGAAGCCATCAGGCTTGCAACAAGTAGTCAATGACATGCTATGTGAAATCTATGTGCCATGAGGACACTGGCAAGAACACATGCAAGAACACACTAGTACCACCAGGATGTTTTGAAACCTGCTGGAATGCGCTCTTTTGCTCACTTCATTTGAAGTGGCACAAGGATTCTGAAGTCCTTGTTTTCAAAGTGTGAATGTGCAGTGGTGCAAGCCAAGGAAGAAGTATGCACAAACTTTGCAATCTCATTCTGTCCAACAGTAGCAAAGCATCCAGTCTTGTCCACTTGAAGGACTTCGAGCATGGAAACCAAAGAGTAAGCAATGTTGTCAATGTCCACATGCATCCAGACTTGGCAAACTTGCAGGCTGTTGGTCGAACTGTGAAGGAAACAAAAATCACCTTTGCTGCAAATACCTGCTGGTTGGAGGTGTGCCTGTGAAGAGCTGTGCACAATGGTGTCAGCAGGCAACTCAAAGGCATTTAACACAATGGCTTTCAAATCCTTGCTTGCAGCACCTTTGTTGACAAGCCTTGCCTTCTCTGAAAAGAGGTTTGGTTCCTTCAGCTTGGCAAGGTCATGGCAAATAAGCTCTGAAAGTACACTTTTTTCAAAGGTCAAAGTGTTGCTGATCGAGGTTGCATATCCTTAACAGGGTAAGGGTCAATGAAACCTGTGGTGGATAATAATGACATTGGTTGAACATTGAACCAACACAGTAAACACTAAACACTTTGAAATAGCCAAGCATCGCTTTACAACCTTATGTTTTCTTTCTTGGACAAAACAGCTGGGAAGTTGACCATGTTTTTGGAGATGAGTGCCAAAGTGAAGACACCAATGAAATTTGGTATGCATATTCTCTTTGAAACCACATGATATGCAAAGAGAAAGGAATGTCGTCACAGCTCTGTCAACCATAGCAGGGGTAATCTTTCCCTTGGGTACCAGCTGGATCAGGTCAATGATGTCTGCAAGTGCAAAGAACACCTGACACTTGTCCTTTGTAGATTGCTCTGCATTTGGGATGACAATCTGCATAAGAAAGTATCCAAAAACACCCAAAAGACCTATAGCTTCAGATGCAGTGCATTTGAAAGTGTTTGCCTTCGCATTTGCAACCTGTCTTTTTTTGGAGAACAAAGATGCCAAAGGTGTTGTCATTGACTTTGGCAGGACCCAGGTTCTGAGGCATTGCTCAATGGTGGGGTACACATTGCCAAACATACCATCAAGCTCCACCAGCAACAAATGCATAATTGTTTGGAAAATGCCTGTGACCAAGAAACAATGCATCCAGTCATGTATGAACTGAGAAATTGGGAGAACATCTTGGGACAAGCTCCTGCAGTGGAGTAAACCATGGATGCTGTAGTTGAATCCAACAGCTTGCTGCCACAAAGCAAAGTCTCCTTTGTTAAGAGTTGCCTTTTTCTCTTCAAGTCTTGATATTGTTTCAGCAATGTCTTGGTCAGTGGATTGCTGAATCCTTGTGAGGTCCCATTCATCTGCCACTAGGGTGTTGGATCCATCTTCTTGTAGTAATCCAGACTTTGAAGTAACCAAATTTCTGCAAAATATGCAGAACTTTGTTCCTGCATCACCTTTGAGATTGAATATGTACTTGTGCGCAGATCCATCTTGTAAGAATGCACCCAGTGTATAAAACATTCTAATTGTACACCCTCCCTGATCTTTCAACAAGAACCCTGCTTCTTTGGGATTGCAGGAATCTGGGCGCAGGATGCAATTCAAAATAACTTGTGTCACTTGGGACATCCCAGACTCAAGTTCTCCAACAAAACTTGATCTACAAGCCATGATGCAAAACCATGCCTCTTCTTTGCTGAGGGCGACTGGACCAAATTCCATAAAGGAAATGTATATGCATTGGACTTTTCTGCTAACATCTGCACTTAACACATTTCCTGGTACCACCTCATCACTGTAATATATGATTCTCCAGGGCTTTTGTGCAGTGCATGGGTGTTGGGGCAGTGTCCTGGCCACCAACTCTTGCAGTCCACCACCTTGTTGATATGCAGCATGTAACATTGTGAGAAAGTTCACAAACAATAATGGCTTCTCTGCACCATCCTTGCAAACAACATTGGTAGTACTCAGCATAGGTCCATATGCATTGTAACCTTTCACTGTGTAGTCTCTGGCTTCAGCCACATGTTTCCTGGAATGTAGGTCAGGAAGACCATTGAGTTCAATGTCTTGAATCACTTCTGAGAGCGCACTTGCTGTGATCTGAGGGTTGTTTCTCCTCAGGCCTTCCAACCTTCTAAGTTTGGAAGCCCTAGCATCCATGGCATAGAATGCTGAATGTGTAGCCTAAAACATGGTATGCCATGATAAGGTGGTGCATGTAACACTTGAAAATGCCAACACTTCAAAAGACACACATGATGTGAGGCCTTGTGGGCCTATAGCATATGATATGAATTTGACATGAACACAAACCACAAGCTTGAAGGCTTAGCACATGATTGCATGTGCATGTTGTGAACAGGATGACACAGCAACAAACTGTGAGCCACCAACACTAAGTGCAAACTTAAACCAATTGACACACACTGCTTGACAAAAGCGCTTGCAGTTCTAGTCATAGAGTTATATTTGGTAAGCTTTTGATATTGGTCCCACACATGAAAACATTATGAATGACACATGCAATGCCTTGCAAACACATAGTGAAGGATTGCATGAAAGAAGCTTATGCTTGATAAATGATGTAGCCATGCGCATGAGCATGAAAGCTCTAGCAGTCAGTCTTTTCACAGCAAATCATGTGTACTGTCTTTGTAATCACTACACAGGCCTTGTTAGCCCAAACTTCATGTACAAACTGTTGAGCACAGTATCTACATCTCTGTCTTCAAGTCTGTAAGTTGTTTGGAGTCTAAGGAGATAGTCTTCAGCAGAAAGCCTCAGATTGAGAAAACTAAATACACAGTAGGCACCCCTTACCATTTGTGAAACAACATTGCCACAACAAAACGGTATATCCAAAATCTGTTTAATTTGTTCATCCATGAACCAATCTGTCCACCCTGAACTGTAAAGAGATACTCTCCACATCCTTCTTCCATATGCCACCCAATACTCCATCAGAAACATGCGCCATGAGTCTCTCCAGTGCCTCTGAAAGTTTGCCAACACTTGGGCAGGGTCAGCTGGCTCTTCGGCCATGAGTGCAATAAGTTCAGGCAGAAGTGGCATTTTGAACAATATAGGTGCTGCATTCCATGACATGGACATGTACCTTTTGATGTGCGTAATGCATTGTACATGCCATGCAAAAGCAACAGGCTTGTCAGGCACCAGTTGGAAAAGCTTAGCATGAAAGCTGCAAAGCCACTGCAAAAACAAAGTCTCCTCATACAAGCTAGTCAGCTATCACAAAAGCCATAAAGCCATGAGACATGTTGCATGAGAGATGCTGCGCACATGTTTTCCCAACACATCACTCCAAGCTATTGATGTGACTCTATACCCCTTTGCAAACTTGGCAAAATTGATGTGAATCTACTCCTTTGGAAACTTAGCCAAATAGGCAGCCTTTGCCTCATGCAGGGCCAGGCTACCAAAAGCTTTGGCCTCCTCTTCACTTGCACCAGCATCAGCAGCCCTTTGTCTGGCCAGCTTGTAGTGCTTGGAGGTCCAGCTATTCAATTTGCCCTCCCACCTGTCCTCAGGCTCCCCTGAAGTATAGGACATCCCAGCTGTCACAGTCTTTTCCATTTCAGCAGCAGTCCTTTTGCTTTGCCTGCCACCAGCTTTGGCTTTAGCTTTGGCTGCAGGAGTGATCTCTGACTGCTTGGGGTCTTCTGCTTTGGTGGCATCAGGTGAAGTAGGCTTTGCTTTGGCCTTTGCTTTGCCTTTGGCCTTTGCCTTTGGCTTGCATGCACCCTTGGCTGAGGCCTTGGCTGATGCCTTGGCTGATGCCTTGGCTGCTGCTTGCCTATTCTTCAAAGCAGCAAAGGCAGCCTCTTCAACATGCTTGCCATCTGACTGCTTAGTCTCACCCTGGAGTGGCAAGGAGAGCTTAGCTCCAGAGCTGGTCTTTGCCTGGGATTGCTCAGTGGGTTCCTGCTTGGGTGGATCTTCAAAAGGCTGGCCACACCTGAGCTTGGGTTCAAAGGGCTGAATATCCTGAAGAGATAGAGGAGCTTGCTTGGGAGTCTGTGGGGGAGCCCCAGTCTCACCATTGCCCAAAGCAAGTTTAGCACTTTTCTGAGAATGACCATGTGGAGGAGACCCTTGACCATAATGTCTACCTTGTCCATGCATGAAAGTACCAACCATATGAAGCAGCATGTCCAAAGCCCTGTTGTTCTCAGGCTGTGGCTGGGATTGGGGCTGGGTAGGTGCAGGTGCTGGAGTGTTGGCCTGTGCCTTGGCCTTTCTGATCTCCTTGTGTGTATCCCTCAGGATCACCATATGGAGCATCTTACTATACTCTGGTGGAACAAATCCAGATGGACTGGTTCCTCCTGAATAGGCTTTTGCAAGCACAACAGGAGACAGAGTATCAGGCTCTTCAGGATATGTCAAGATAAAGGGCATCTCACTCCCTGTGCAAGCCTTGCTGGTGAAGGCCAGCTTCACGTCCTGCACCATCTGATACTTTGCCAAAGCATCAGGCAAAGTAGACAGAGAACAGAAAAGACAGGCTGTGGCAGACTTGACCGACTTCTCTGACAAACTCTTGAGACCCAGCTGAACCAATCTTCCCACCAAAGTGTTGACCTTCTCATGGTAGTTCTGGCCAGTCAGGACAATATTCCACTCCTCCTTGGTGAGGTACTTAGGCAATGAAATGGTTTGTGGCTTCAAGGTCACTTGGGGCCCTTGTGTTTGAGTAGGCTGTGTCAAAGTCTGGTCAACCTGCTCTTTCAATGTGTTCTTCATGGCAGTACTGAATGATGAGCTCTCATCAATTTGCTTGTACAGCAACAAGCTGTCTGCAGGAGACAAAGACACAGCATCGATCTTTGCCAGGATCCCTTTTTGCATGGAAGTCTCCAAGTCATTGATTTGCCCCCCAGCTTTCCTATGCCCCAGGAAAGCATTGATATCAGCAATCTCCTTCTTGATGTCTTCCACAGTCCACATAGCCATCAGATCAAATGCGACAAATGAATAGGTCTTGTCACAGGAAAAGCAAACAGCTACAATAATGTAATCACATGCAAAAGGAAAGAATATAGTACAAGAAGCATACATGTATGAGAATTAAGTATGAACATGAACATGTACATGAACATGAAGCTGTTCAGCTTGACACTACATGAACATGTACATGAACATGAAGCTGTTCAGCTTGACACTGGACTCATGTACATCTTACATGACATGAAACTTCAGTGAGCTTGCTGCCTTAGTACATGAAGCAATGTATGTCCATGTAACATGAAAGCTTCTAACTTTGTACTTAGACCATGCAACAAATTTATGAACTTGCAACATGAAAGCTCTCTTCAGCTTGGGCTCTAACAATGATCTTTTTTCCACAATGTGCTTCACACTCAGGAATGAGACCTGTACCATCTAGACAATGCATGGCAGAAACATGTACAGGAGTCTTCACACTGTCTGTCATTGTAAAAGCATCCTGACAAACAATTGACATATACTTGGCCGTTTTGACCTCTCTTCAATTTCATTGTAATAGCACCACAGTGAACCTTTCTGGTAATTGTATTGTACACAAAAGGAACCATTTTGGTCTCTGTACCAACAGCTACCTCAATCCACTTCACTATGTCCTTGCCCTTCTCATTGTCCTGAGGCAGCAAAGCCACTTCATCTTCTGGATCAGCAATTGGCAATAGTGTAGATGGAGGTGGTTGCTCATCCACCAAAGTATCATCCACCACAGTCTCTTGACTCATGGCTTAACTGTGTACATTGACACACTAAGCAAACTATGAGTAGAGTGCAAGCTGAAAAGCCACATGCATGTATGCAACATAAACTCATCATGACAGCCAAAGGCTTCACAGAGCATGGTACCACCTGACTCAATACATGCATCTCATGAAAGCTTTCAAATGCACACTGACTATACAAGTGGTTCAACTCCTTCATGGATATGAACATTAACATATACCAATGAATTGTTCAGCTTACCATGAAGGCTATATCAATCTCCACATGAAAAGTTATCATAAAAGCATCATGCCTTAGATAGACACCATGCAAGCTATCATAGTGGACAACACATGAAGCTGAAGCCACTCACAATCCAAGTCTTTTTTCAGCATACCCACAAAGGTTCAGCTCAAGACAGAGCTGCTGTACTAGCACATTGTGCAATCAAATTTGTTTCAAAATATTGCGCGCACACCCAATGAGCAAACATATATAGAGTGTTGTTTATTAACAAACAACGTCATTTGAACATTGCACAATAATGATTATGAACAATATTCCATATAATTTCTTTGTTTAAATTCAATAATCTATAACCTTTGGATATCAAAAGTGTAAGGTGACTGAATCAACTAAACTTTTGGATTCCAAAAGTTTGGACAAATTTATCTAACTAAACTTTTGGATTCCAAAAGTAAACTTTTGGATTCCAAAAGTTTGGACAAATTTATCTAACTAAACTTTTGGATTCCAAAAGTAAACTTTTGGATTCCAAAAGTTTGTGCAGATTTATCTAACTAAACTTTTGGATTCCAAAAGAAACTTTTGGATTCCAAAAGTTTGTGCAAATTTATCTAACTAAACTTTTGGATTCCAAAAGTTTGAGCTAACACAACAATATTGATTTTTTTTAATTATTTATGTTTTAAATATATGTTTACATGATCAAACAACATTTGTCATATTGTTTTCTATCAAGCTCAACATGCGCACAAAGGCAGGAAACATGTCTCTTATGCAGTGGGTAGCTGCTTTTTTTTGACAAAAGTTTGTATCATCCATCTTCATAGCAGCCCCAGTTCCAATTATGTTTCTTTGGAGCGGTCCATTGGCAAACAATCCAACCCACACTCATCACAAGAGAGAACTGGACTTGAATTCAGGTTCATGCTGAGCATCTGCTTATAAAGTTCACATAACAATGAACATGTTCACTCATGGACATGAGCATAGAGCTTCATGCATAACATGGTTCACATGATGCATATGAGCGCATTCCACAGTTCACATGACATGACATGAACATTCTCAGCTATAGTCAAACCTGTCATCATTTCCAGTCTCAGTCATGACACGCATGTGACTGTCAAACAAAGTTTGGAAAGCCCTGCTGCGCATCATGACATTCCTGATTCTTGTGACTTTTTCATACAACCCCAAATCCAGGGCTACCAAGAGCGCGATGGCCTTGGCCATATAGCCCTTTTTTTGGATTGGGGGCAAAACAGGTGCAGGAGGAGGATTGATTGTGCCAAAATTATGAACCATTGGCAAAGGAGGACAAGCTTTTGGTCTTGCACCCACAATGTTTGTAGGGTGAGGATCAGAAGTGGCCTCTGCTTGCATTGGCTCATCTTCTGCCAGTTCTCCTGCAGTGGCCTCTGCATGCTCAAACTCAGACAGTTGGTTGAGCAGCGATGTCTCCAGGTAACTCATCATGTTTTGCGAGAACTCAAAGTAAGAAGACACCTGGAGATCAGCCTGGGGGAACCAAGCATCCCAGGGGTAGAAAACTTCACCCCCCTTGAACATGGCCACAATCTCAAGTTCATCCCACTTTACTTCGCTGTCCATGAGCACTTGCTCATCATGCACGCGTTCAGACAGAAAATGAACAGAGTATGTATTGGAGAACCAAATGTACCCTGTGCAAAGTGGGGCAAAGGCATACTGCCCAAACTCCATCGATTTCCAGATGGTGCTGCCATTCAGCTTTCCAACACCATGATAAATCCCTGCCCAAGCTTTAATGTGCTCATTTGGATAGTCTGGCATGGGATCAGTGAGGGAGCGGTGCAAACAGATTGTTTGGCTATCCCAAACATCTGTGCTCCCAGGGTCTGCTACTACCCCCAAATTCACGGTCACTGGATTCAATCTGGTTGACATTGATGGTCTGGGCATCATGGCCATGGCTTCAGCTGGGACGATGGATGTAGGAAAATGAAAACTAGAAAGCATCAACACAAATGTACCCAATGTGTTCAAAGTCATCAAACTGTGGAATGCCTTTACAGTTGTGAAGGCGCCTTGCAAGCATATTTTAATAGAGTTCATAAGTTCATACCCTTATACTGAGTGAGCATTGGTTTGACAAGATGTTCAAAGCATGACATGCAGTCAATCATGTTCAGAACAATGACTTACATGTCTATGAACATGTGCATGGACATGAAGGCATCAGCCTCAAAGCATTTGCTTGCCTGCCAAAATGCACCTAGAGCCATATGAAGCATGACTATCATTCATGGCATGATGTTAAGCAAGTCTACAAAGCAACCCTTTCAAGGTATCCACAAAAGCCTAGTGGCCTGACTGCATATGTCAAAGCTGACAATACATGCACATGGCAAATGAACACACATTCAGCCATCAGCTTGCACTCATGAACATACATGAACACACATCAAGGTTAAACATACACTGTCTCCAGCTCTTCAGCCCACAGGTTGCATATTTTTTCACACATGCATACTTCATCTAAGAGCTCTGATCTAAGAGTTCTGTCTATCCTTCTTTGAGGAGTAGGCTCTTCTTTCAGGCTCAATGCATTCAGCACCTTCTTCAAACATGAAAGTACAAAAGGTGGACATATTGTCTGTATCATACAGAATTTTCAGGTCTTCATTCTTCCTAGCAGGTGTTTTCACAATGATGAAGCCTTGCTTGGTGGAAATGCGAAGACTGGTTGGCAATGTTGATGACCTTTTCCTCTTTCTTTGCAACACATTTTCTTCAGGTTCTGGATGTTGTGTGCTTTCAAACACAGTTGCCCTGCAGCTCAACAATGCCTGCAGCCCCCTGGAATTCTTCAAAGATGGTTTTCCGCCAACATTGCCATTGTTCAAGAGGTTGCACAGGCCATAGTTGCTGGCTGAGATCTGCAACCACAGTGTCCCATCCTCGCTCTCTTCCATGAGACCATCAGGAATCAGCCACTTCTTGCCAGTCTCCATGAAAGTAATTTGGTCAAGCTTCTGCAGCTCCACAGCAGCCATGGATGTGATTGAATGCAGTAAAGCTATATGAATGCTACCCAGCTAGTTGCTTGAGTTCACAGGACATGTACATGATTATCACACTCAAGTGCATTCATGAAGAACAAAACATTCATGACCTTTTGCAAGGCATGTAGCCTGACACAACATAGTTCTCTCAGTTCAACGACATCATGCATTTGTCCACAAGCCATTTGCCACTCCCACTTACATGTCATGAGCACATGCGCATTCTCTATAGCACAGCACATTTTTATTCAAAACAATGGGTTTCTACCTATGGGCCTCTCTCAGTACCATGCCCATGCTAACCATCAGCTATCCTTGTCCTTGGGCTCCTCTTTGCAACCCCGCTCTTTGCCATGATCAGGTTCTGAAGCAGAGTCCCAAAACCCCAAATCCAATGTCTTTTCAGACAAGGAATCATCCATGTACTTCTTGGCATCAGACTTGGCCATTGGTGTGGGTTCCAGCTTGGCACCAGTCTTTTCCTTCACATCCTTCATCACACCACTTGAAGTAACAGCTGCAGGCTTCTTTTGAGTTTTAACCATGGCTTTGCACTTCAGTGGTAAGCTTGATACACTCAAAACATGAACAATCATTGGAATGACCTGCATATGCTGGACATGCTGCCACACCAAAAAGCATAGCATGAAACTGTATGGCATGTCATGGCTGTACACCCTTGACCTCCACATGAAAGCCATTTGGCCTGGATGACACACATGACTCATGACATGCGCACATCTTTGTCACAAGCATGAAAGAAACTGACATGACATGACATGACAGTATTTGGCATGAGATGTCATGGTACATGACATGGTATGCCTCTTTGGCACAACAAAAAAGCCACTTGGGCTTGAAGACTCACATGTTTGCTGTTTGCAAATACTTTTTGACTCTTCGCATCTTCAAAAACTCAACCAATACTGCATGGCTGCAACCTCACCCCAACCAAGCACCAAGCTCAACAAGCTCAACAAAGAAACAAAAGCTCACATGTTGACATCAGCAACCCAACACTGATACATGAATACATTTGGTTGGTATAGCACTATGTTGCATGCCCATGCATCTAGACTCTATATCATGCCCTCTTGGCTCTCTTTGCATCAGGCATTCTAGGATCACTTTTCTTTGTGACTTTCAAAGTCAATGGATCATGAGCAAGGATAGGGGCTGGATTGACCAAAATGGTAACCTCAATCTCTCCAAGCTCAGTCTTGAAGGTCAGAGTCTTCTCTTCCAAGTTGCCATCCTCAGCCCCTGTAGCACAAGCCCAATATGGTGCAAAGGTTCCTTTGATGGTTTGATCAGGATCTTCAGCTTTGGGAAGCTTGATAGGTTTCATGGCACTGATCCAAAAGCATGTCGCTTGAAATTTGCACTTTCCAAGCCTGACATTTGCAAGGTTGGGCTCTTTCAAGGACAGTGATGATGGTGCTTCTGGGCATGGAATGAGCTTCAAGCTCTTGGCCTTCATGTCCTTCTTGGCAAACACCACCATCTTGGGTTGCTTTTGAACAAGGATATCACCAACATCTACATCTTCTGTGTTGTACACCTCCATGAGGGCCAGAAAGCACTGACATTTCACTATCTCCTGGGAATTGGGTGATGGAAACAAGTTGCTGAGTTCATCATCACATAGAAGTACTGGTGGCTTGGACTTGGTACCCTTCACCTTTTCAACCAGTTCCTCAGCACTCATTTTGACAGTGGTCTTCTTGGATGGCTCCAACAGTGGGTAGAAGACAAACACAGCCTCAGTTGATGAAATACTCTCTAAAGTCCACACCCTGTTGTCAAAGTCTTTGAGGGTGTAGTGGCTGCCTGGCTCTAAGCCCAACTTTAGCTTGGCAATGAACATGCTGTCTTTCCCCTCATCCAATGAAATTGGAGTTTGTGAGGTGGTCTGTTTTTTGGCAGCTGAGGGTGAACTGGCACTTCCCAATTCTGCATGGCCCTTGGTCAACTCTTGGTTGAAGAGGTCTGAAATGTCTTTCAAGGAGTACTTCTTTCCTTCAGAGCCAGACTTCTCCTTCTTGAAGATCATTAAAGTGGCCCTGATTGCTGCAATGCCAAACACCTTGTAGACATCAGCTTTCTTCTTACCACTAGCAATTTGGGACAAAGCACTGTTCCATGCCATTTCCAAAAATGCCTCTACCTCAAGGATCATGGTGAGATTCTTGGGGGACTTGAGGCCAGTGATGTCACTCTTTGTCACTAGCTTAGCCACCCCATCAGTGCACTTACCCACAACCACATTGGTGACAATAATGGCACTTCTGATCATGGTGAAGAACTTGGACTTGGAAAGGTTCACCTCTGTCAAGGTATTCATGCACTCTTCACCAATGGTTGCATTCTCACCAAATGCCTTGCCCATGTGCGCCAAAAAGTCAACAAGACTTCCATCAGCTCCACCTGCAAATACCCACAAAAATGAACAGCCATGAATGAACACTCATGAACAAACTTTAACCATGAAAACCTCATGAACCAATGAATGCATGTGAGTAGTAACATGAGCATTCATGAGCAATGAGTGCCACTGGTGCAACACTCATGAAGAGTGCACGCATGCAATACAACATCAATAATTGCATGCCTCCATGCCTTTGCACATACCTCCCCACCATAGGTGCATAGCTCTTGATGGGGCCACCAAGGCAAAGCCCATCAGCAATTGCAGCAAAGTCATGCTTTCCATCTTTTGAACTTACATTCTTGACATGACTCACCACAGCTGACATGAGCTGGATTTCATTCTGTGCCTCATATGTGGCATTGGTGCTGTTACATGCAGCTTCAATCAATGCTGGGAGTTGGGGGAACTTGTCCTCCACAATGGACAAAATGATTGTCCAAGTCCACCCTGTCTGGACCATTTTCTGCAAAGAAGGATCCTTTGCAAACAGGTGGCTTCCCAAATGACCATCTTGGCTGGCCAACTTAGCTTGGGGGGTCCTGCAAGAGTTCTTGATGGATTTCATGAACTGAGTAGTGTGCCCTTTGCTGACTGTCATGAACCGCTCTGCACCAGAAGGAATGGCAAGGAGCCCTTCACTTGCAAGTGCAAGGTCCTTGGTAAACTTGATTTGTTCATCCTTCTTTGCTGCTGACATCTCAAAAGCAACAGACCCTGTCAGCTGGGAAAGGTCTGCACCCATGGCGCAAATCATAGACCCCTTGGCATGACAATTCCATGCATTTATGCCAAACCCTCCCCTGTTTGAGGGGTGCACCACAAACAGCTCTGGTGGCAGCTCTTGCTTGTATGCCAATCCATTTGACAAGAGTATTTTCTCAATTTGTGCCCATTTGTTGAGCAGCCCCAACCCTGAGAAGATGATGTTCTCCACATCCTCGATGACATCGCTGCTGATCATGGTGAAATCAGCAGAGCAAAACACAAATGCTACTTCAAACTCTGGTTTGTGCAAGAAACACTGCAATCAAATGGTTGACATGTCACACATGCATGCAATGCAGTGACAATGAGGTTTGGTGGGCAGCAATGAAACAATGTACATGAACCTCACAAGTGTTGAGCAGGCCATGATATGACATGAGCAGCCTTGCATATGCCAAATACAGGTGGTTGCAAGTGACAATTCAAACCACATGACAATTAAGTGGTTGCAAGTGTTCTCAATGCTGCATGATGCACATGGGTTACTACACAAAATGCATGTCAAAAGGCATTGCTGAAGCCTCAATAGGCCAAACAGAAACACATAACAATGACAAAACCCGTGCATGAAATGTTGCATGAATTATTGACCCAGGGCTTAAGGCATGCTTCTTTTCACACATCATACATCAGCTCATTACCAATCCATGGACATCAAGTCCAATATATGTACAATGACACCAGCTTGATACCTGGTGAAGCCCAGTTGATCTTCCAATCCTCTGGCAATGGTGATCCTGAACACTGTCGCAAATGGTTTCCCACACAAACTACTTATACATACTTTCATGATATGTTAAAACTTGATTTTAAAAACTCTTCTATATGCACAGTCCAAACCACCTTTCTTCCCAAAGGTTCTCATATTTGGCTGAGAGCCACCATGTACCATGCCAGAAGCCAATGCTAAAGCGAGGTTGTCCTTCATGCCACCACTGCATTTTCATATGTGCTGGGAAGAGGGCAAGCAATGCCTCTTCAGATCTCAAGGGCCAATACTGCATGCTGGCAGACATTGGATCTGCATTGCCCATGGCTGAGTCCATGACAAACAATGACAAAGTGAAAGGCAGCTGCAACAAATCTTGAGCACAGAATCTCACATGAACATGAACATTAACACATGTCAACC
>CAXAMN010015836.1:83502-134526 GCA_963970005.1 Durusdinium trenchii | reverse complement strand
GCATCGACTGTCACCAATGCATCCCCTCGGTTCGTGGCACCATCAGAAGATAGAAACCAAGGACCATGTGCTGGGTCCTGCAGTCGCGCTGTGATCTTTTCCTCCAATTCTTCATGTAGCGAGCACAAGGCAGAGTCGAGCTTCTTTCGGCCTGCGGGCGCTCACTCCGATGCAATGCAACCAGTTCAAAAAACGCATTTGGGACATAGAAGGGTGAAATCAGACAAAAAAAATCCACAGTGCTTTCTGAGGTTGAAAAAACGCATTGAGGATATGGAAGGATGAACTTGGAGCAAGCAACCCAAATGCATTCTTTCAAGATGAAAAACAGCATTTGGAACACCGAGGCATGATTGCAAAAGGTCCTGCCTGGGTGATTCACATCAGGAGCTATGTAACGCAAAAAGTTCTCCCAGTGTGACCCATTGCCGGCATTCATGGCGACACCTGAGCAAACAAAGGCTACAACCTGTCTCCGAGTGGCCTCCTCATTGGAGATTGGCACCCGCTCTTCTGGTCGTTCAACTCCACATGGCTTGTAATCTATTGGCACCCAATGGTTGAAAATGGCCCACTGCACAGCTGCAGGAATACCCAAAGCAGCCCAATTGAGGATCTGGTCTTTGGTCGCTGCTTCCTTGCAACCAGACGTTTTGTTTCCCTGCTTCTTGTAAGCAACCAGCCATTCCCTGTAGGGTAGGGGAATGTCCGACGTCTTCTTGAGCTTGTGCAATTCGATGTACGAGCTCTCTTTCAGCGAAATTCCTTTAAAGCACATGTGTTCCAATGGGCGGGTCAAGCCTCTCATGGAGTTCTGCCAAGGGCACTTCGAACAAACCCAAAATGGCTTGGAGTTGCCACTCTGCACATACAGGAACCATGCCTTCACAAGCTTGCTCTGTTGCTCGCTCACGCCCCGAGCAGGAAATTTCACATGCCGCCACTCCTCCCCAACAGAGTGGCCTGCATGGCGCAGCAACAGAACCTGTTCCGGTGTTAGGGCCGACATGGCTGCTCGCTCAGACTTTACTTCTGGCACTCTACTACCCAAAACCAATTCCCAAATGCATTTGTTCAACGCAAAAAATCGCATTGGGGTGTCCCTACAAAACAGAGTGCTGCAACGCAACTTCTGAGTGCCAGCACGCGCAGGTACGAGTGCCGCAACGCGAGTGCTGAACCAACTAAGTTCAGTAACAGTTTCATGAAGGTCATGAAGGAACGGTTTCACTGTTACTGAATGCTCACACTGTTACTGTTATGCTAGCACGAGGTCTTCATGAATGGTTTTCACCGTGTTTCACCGTCCTACTTTTGCGTCCCCAGAGTCTGAGTTGTCTCACCTCCGGTGAACCGGTGTTGTTTGCGAGGCCAAGAAAAAATGCATAGAGGGTTGAGAGAGGTTTAGAGTAGATGGCACAATCCCCACGTTTGGTTTACATGGGCCCCTATCTGATAGACATCTTTGGTGATCAACTCAATCTACTCCGGAAACCATTGTAAATCGAACAAGGAAGGCACAGGAAGCACATGCCAGTGACAACTGTTTCAGCACACCCTCCCAGAGACCATCATGGGCCGAGTAATTGGAACGACTAAGAGCAAACGTTTGCAGGATACGTGTGAAAAATCATTGCCGCAATTGTCCTTTGCCTTTAAGATGTATGAATACATAACATATCCATATATATATACTAAATATCATAACATCTTATGTATATAATGTATGATTTGTAGGTTCATGACCTGTCGCCTCCTGGCACCGCACTTCCGCACTGGGCAGCCGCACCAAACACAAGAGCCGCGGCAGCAGCAGAGCGTCGCTCACCACCCAGGCGCGAGCCAGCCCTGCGGAGCCCAAGGCCAAGGCACACAACTGCGGTGGAAAGCCTGGAGCGGCGTCCGGTCCGAACAGCCCCACCCGGTGGGGTCCGCTGGAGAACGTTCTTGGACCCGGAGGCCCAAGTTCCCAAAAGCGCGGACACCGCAGAAGTTTGGGGCGTGTCTGCAGTGTCCCCTAGACCAAATGCCCCTCCTGTTATGATCTCTCTCTCTCTCTTTTGTAGAGATGGGATACCACATAGGACTCAGGACCCGTTTCTTTTGCGCGGCAAGTCCTTCCAGTTCCGCCGGCAGAACATTTTCTATCGTTCTCAAGGAATGTCACATCGCCGACCGCGGTTCGCCTTCCACCACATCAGACAGCTGTTGAATCTCCGTCTGGTCAACCTCTTTACCACCTCGGACCATCAGCCAGTGCAGCTGACACGACTGTGCGTAGTCCAGTCACGCTTGGGATGGAGGATGCGGGCAGAGATTTCTGACCCCAAAAAAACCAAAGAGGTCACGCCCAAGAAAGCCCACACACATCCAAACACAGTGTCAAATCCTATAAAAGAACTGGTGAGATATCTTATGCTGCTTGCTGCTTGCTGGGTTCATCTCCCCCGAACTTACTGAGGGCATCCCCGAGCTACGAGCAAATGCTTTGCAGGCCATGCATGATCATGGTGATCGGGCTGGCGGCACATCGAAAAACTCCGCGTTCTGCAGCCGTGAACTTGGAAACTTGGTGGAAAAACACCCCAAAATACACCCGTCTGCGAAGTGGTCCAGTACCGCCTCGTATCTTCCCGGGAAGATGACCGTCCATTTGAGACCCCATGAATTCAGCTTCTGAAGGGCCTGCAGAATTCAGCCTGGAAAAGCAAAAACATTTGTCTTCACGTCACAAGTCGTTGTGGTCCGCGAGCCAAGGCACCCTTATTAGGACCCTTTGCAGCAGCTTTGGCTTTAGGGTCTGCTTGGCCTGGAGCATGGGAAAAAGCATCCGTTCGGTCCCTTCAAAAAAATAGAAGACCAAAAAAATCCTTCCACCACAAAATCCGTTCGGCCATGTTTGCCGATGCCTTTCTCGTCTGAAAAAGAACGATGGGCACCCAAAGTAGACGGGTGGAAGAGAAGAGTCAAGCGTCAAGCTACCCGGCAACCTGTAGCTCTACCAACTTGCAATTCATTGAGCCTCTCTTACAACGGCCGCACCATCCAGAGGCTTTGCCTAAAAAGGGCCTGAACAGCACCTTCCTTGTGATTCGACCCATTTGGCTGGGTGGGAGATCCGACCTCCGGAGCATCCGAGCATCCCTGAGGATCCATCAATGGAAGCCTATGAAAGATCCGACTCGTCGAACCATTCAAAGTGGATTCGAACGAGCACACGCAGCACGCAGCCGTGCGTATGGTATGCTGCGCATAGGGGCCCAGTGACTGCGGAACAGGTGACTATTTAGGAGAAGGGTGCACTCCTTGGAACACGTATGGTCCATTGACTGCTGCTGAAGACTCAGCCAGGCCACCTTTCATGTAGACGGTTACATTCAGAAATGGCGTTCCCTCAAAATCTAGGAACAAGGACGCTACTAGGGGCTCCGGCCTTACTACTAGGAACAAGAAGCTACAAGGAACAAGGGCATTTCTACTAGTGCGAGCGACTCTTCAAGGGCGCCGCGGGGAGCTTCCTAAAAGAAGCGTGAGCTATCCTGCGTCCATATTAAGTGATATGTAGCTTACTTGTAGGTACTAGGTCCACGTAGCTTCTACTAGCTACCTCTACTTCTACCTAGCTACCTCATCTCTTCTAGCGGCCTACCCCCCCCAAAAAAAAATAGAGTAATAAGAAACAGATTTCCCAACTTTCAGAAATGGTTCCCAACATCTCCATCTGGTGAGTTTCATCCTCACATCCGGAAGTGGATTTCCCTGGATTTCTAGAGGAGAATCGTCTACCCCAAAGGCCATATTCATCCATATTCCATGTCCATGCGTTCGTCGGAGAATAAGTGCTCTGGCCTCCAGGGGCGTCCCGGGGCCATGTTCCACTTAGGGAGGATACGTTCCGTGGACGACCGGCGTGGGGCGGGCCGCCTTTGGCCGCTGGCGAGCTCGCTCGCTTTCGGGCCTTTCTTCGGAGCAGTGGGGCATTCGAAAAACGTCAGATCTCCTTCTTAGGGCAGTTGGGATCCTTCACCATCAGCTGTACGATTAAGTTCACTACACAATTCATACGTGTTCTCTAATTATATGTTTTTCTTCCAGGAAGTCTTTGGCAGGTCTTCCTGTTCTGATGCACATCCATTTGTTCACCTACTGTTGATGGAAGTTTGTTTTGGTTTTGGTATGTGTTGGTGGTCCCTTTGCTCCTGTTGCTCATTGATGCCATCTTTGGGCCCACAGTCTGCAAAGGAAGATTTCTGGAGTGTTCTGGTTCGCCCCAGAAAAGGACAACCCAACCATTCGGCACAAAACCCTGCAACACGAGAGGTAGCATACACCGTGTCACAATGCATCTTTCTAGTTTTCCGTCACCTACACGGACACTTACTGACATGCAAGTGGAAAACAATCTTTTGGCAGAACATCCAGCCTGAAGGCTTTTCTCACTGGCCGACATGGCTGGGCTGGTGGATGTTTGGAGCAGCCTAGCTCAGAGCATATTCCTGTGGTTGGTCAACCCCTTTAGACGTTGCGTCTTGGTTTAGGACTCGGTCACGCAGTGGTCACTCTTAGGTCACGCAGTTCTCAGATGCCCTGAACATTTGTTGAGTGCCCCGTGCCTCCTTTCCGTCTGTGCAGCAGCCCACAAACAACCTTTTGGGCACAAATCTCCCAGACCGATCGTGTACTTTGCCGAGTGTTTCCGGGTGTGGCCTGGAAAACAGGACTGCTCGATGTATCATCTTGTCCTCTCTCTTGTCGGAAATCCGCTCAAATGCTTCAGCGACACATTTGACATCCATTCTGCACGGAGTTTCGATTTCCGATCGTGCAAGGTTAAGTGAATCCATGGAGATTTGGGAACATTCAGGCGGAATTCCCCTTGTGACTCCTCTACGGATTATGAATGGTGCCCGGTGCCTTATTTTAACCTGTTACATCTATCTATATATATATGCAACAAAGACTCATTCGACCCATTCATTCATTCCATCGCCACACCTCCCACTCCCACCCGCCCCTTTTGCGCCCACGGTGTCAGGAGCGCGCGGCGCCGGTGTCTCGGGGCCCGGTGGTGGTCAGGTGATCCGTAGCTTGGGTGGATCCGAAAGGCCACACGCGTCATCACCTGAACGGAGGCGCGTTCGAACGCGGCCTGGGGAGTGGTAGTAAGGTGGTTGATCATCCCAAAAAGAAGGGCATGATGGTCATGGTGAATTCGTTGAGGTCATGTCATTCCAACAAAATGGGAGGATGAAATGGTTTGTCTCCTTGAACCATTACATCAATTACATCATATCATCCAACAGGTCGGCGCATCGGGCGCCTCATGCGCCCGACCGGGAGTGTCCGACGTCCAATGGGCCCAACGGATGAGCTGACACCAAAGGCTCTATCCATGGTGCGAAATCAGCTGACTCTATCCACGTCATGCGGTTCTTCTCGGAACCGAGCCACACAAGAAGTCCAGTGTGCGCCGCAGCGCCGACAGCAGCTCGTGCTTCCGGCGCCGGGCCACGTCGGCAGCCAGGAGCAGCTGGGATCCAGGCACCTCGTCGAACAGAATGTCTGAGTCTAAGCTCAAACAAGTATACAATATGTTACAAGTGGTGTAAGACAATATGTTACAATCTTGCATATGCATACGTTAAGACATCTCTGTATTTTCCAGGTTTTCTGAAGATCGGGTGCCATTGGACGATCTTCGCAGCTGAAATTGGATATGTGCATCAGGAACAAATGGGAGCTGAAAGTCTGCTTTCACCCGCTTTCTTCCTTCTCATCCTCCCCAAATACGAATCTATTGCAGCACGCAAAAACCACCGCTTGCCATCACACCCCGTTGGCTCGGGATGAAAATCCTCCATCCGCCCACCTGGATCAGCGCCGGCGTCGACGGTGCATCTTCTCGGACGTCCGCTGCCACGCGCTCGCGGCGGCGGATCCACCAGGAGTGCATCGAGGCTGCGACCTGGTCCGTGGCCTCGCGGGAGGGGCCGGCTTTGGGAAGAGGCCGACAGGTCGCGACGGGTCGTGACGGTGCTTGTGGCAACCAGGGGAGGACGAACGGTGAAGAACCAACCATCAGAGGTTCAGCAGTTCAGCACCCAAAGTACTGGTTCAGTCGGACGGTCATTCGCCCCCCTTTCTGGGAGGCCCTTGGGACATCCTTAGGTCATCATGCACTTCGGGCCGGACATGAGTCCCGAAAAGCTAGAAAGCCAACCAGCCAGGGCTGAAGTCAGTCTCATGGGGTCACATGCAGTCTTGGTTAAAAGAAAATCTACTTGATTCTACCATTCCAGAGGTGTCTATTGATGCACAAGTCCTCATGCATGTAGTGAATCTGTCTTCTTCACTATGCTGGCAACTCGAGGAATCGACTCTGGACCAAACCATACCCAAAAGCTATTGAAATGATCGTGAGACTGGTTGTTGATAAAACCCACGTCCTCCTCAATTGATAAAACCCAAGGATGACGTTGTGGGACTGGTTCTTGACTGATCCACAGAATGTCCAAAAGATGGTGATTGAACCCAACGTTTTTCTTGGCTGGGTACAGCAACCAAGGCACATTCCGCAGGCGGGCCAAGAAGGGCTGCATTCGCTGCGCCACTGTGAGATGTGGAGGATCAGGAGGGCGGCACCAAAGCTCCTCTGATCTCTTCTCAAGAAGAAAGCCCAGACCACATCTGAAGATGTTGGGTGTCCATCTACGCATTGCTCGAGAAGCGAGTGTTCTGAGGTTCCTTCTGGAAAAAGAAAGCTGGATTTGCGACATAGAACTCTATGCAGTGGGAGATCCATACTTTATCCGATGTGTTTCACGTGATATGTTCCATCAGCGTCGTCCTTTGGACTAAGTGTTCTTGAAAAAAAAACATCAGTATCAAAAAGGGGAGACACTCAGCCAGTGGTCTTTAGTCTTACTATACGGGTTTGAGGTTCCCAAGAAGTGTTAAGACAAAATTTGGAACGTTTAAAAACCACCGTATACACAAATCATCCTAGATCCCTCCAATGCCACAGATGAGGGTGCCGCTACAGATCCTTGAGGGTGCCTATTCTGGTCTCGCGGGTTGCGTAGAGCTACACCAAGATGGCTGTATCACACCTTCTTTTGGTGGATGAAACTTCTCTGGACCGCATCTTCATCATCGGTACTCAAGAGTGGGGCATCTTCGCTTGCACGGCGGCGATTCCACTAGTCTTGGCAAATGGAGAAGGCCTCGAGACCTCAATTCATTGTAGTCCAATCATCTGAGTCATGCCTTCACGATACAAATGATACAGTATACTTTATGCAGGAAAGTCAGTGGCAAGGACCAAATTAACGTCGGTTTTATCATGCCTACATATGCCTACATGATCGATGCATTACTTTAAACTAATTCTAGGTGCGGAACTAGGATTAGAAACATTACGGATATTAGTTCAAGGATACAGGTGCAGAACATCCTAGGTTAGTTGCAGAACTTTCAGAGAAAGTTCCAGAAACATCTCCACAGAAATGGACACCTTATCACAGTTCTGTCTTTGTTCTCGCATGAATTCAGCGGGTGAACGTGAGTTCGTCTTGGTTCGCTGGTTCTGCGTGTCTGCCTCCTCCCTGTTTGCGATACTTCTGACTCTGATTCCTTGAACCCCTGTCATTGATTGATTGGAAGGGCAGCAGGGGCGTGGGAGACTTGTTGCAAGTTGTCTGCGATAGATGAAGTATCGAGCAAGCCTCACAAAATAGAGGACCTCAAAGTGAACCACTGCGACGCGCCTTGAAGGCGCCCGCAGGTTTTTTTGAGGGCTGTCGGTGGTGGGGTAAGGGATTGAGCACATATACAGATTCATGAGATATAACAAGGAGCAAGGACGCTACTAGGGGCTCCTGGCATCGCTACTAGGAGCAAGGACGCTACTAGAAACAATGAATTAGAATCAAAACTAAATTTACTCCAACTCTTCCAGCAGTTTCCTTCTTGATTGAGTAATTGAGTTACCAGTAGCGATGCCCTTTGTTACTAGTAGCTTATTCTTGCTCCGGATCTTTTGCCGGAACCGCAGGCTGTGACGAAGGTTTCGGTCGGAACGCCGACGGTTTCGGTCGGGCATAGAGGTGCTCCCCACCACGTGAGATTTTCTTGGTTCGAACCGTCTCCTCCAGCTGCGCCAGGGGTGGAAGTCCTCACAGCTGAAGTCGACGTTGACGGGCAGAGGGGAGCTTGCGTAGTGGGAAAGATGGTGACTCAGCACATGGGCAAAAGGTGACTTAGCTCAACATGAACAGACCAATTAAAATTTCTAGACAAAGTGCTGCTGATATTGATCCTTTTCCTTTCTGCGTTCCAGAAATATTGAAGTGGCTTCCTAGGCCGAACATGCCAAGATGGGTCAAGGATGGTCAAGGGCTCATGTACATAATTGGTTCCTGTCCACGTCAATAAACACCTTCCCAGGATGTAGGTGCACCCCTAATCACTGTACTAGGTGATTCGAGACAATTCAGAATCCTGAATCAAAAACGAACTCCCTTCTCCAAGGCTTTTAGAAAATGACAAGGCTTTAGATCAACACCTTTTGTGTCCATCCCATAGTGAGACTCCGGATGTGTTGGTTGGCACATGTATCTTATTGTAGCATTGTAGAGTAGACTTCCACCCTTTGCTTACCTGACAGTTTATTGAACACATGGACAGCCTGGATGATTAGTGTGTGCGGCTTCATCACGTTGCCATGGTGCTCCGAAAAGCACCTGCTTGACCCATGACACCTGTCAAGCCCGGTTTTAACCCGGCCCCAAAGGTCCATTAAGGTAGGGTCAAAATTGTTTGCTCTGCGGGGCTGTGACATCGTCACAGTTTTGGTAGTCCCCCATTGGTTTCCCACTGTTTTAACCTTGGAGCTAGGGCAAGCCGCTTTTTTGCAGTCCCCTATCCTTTGCAAGGGTTTGGAGCATTCCCAGCATATGCATCGCAACATGTTGAGAGCACTTCACTTAGTTGGATGCCACCCTCGGTGACCCGACGTGCTCCGCGGATCGCGAAAGGGGCGATGGCTGGGGCGAAACGCTCGAAGAGACCCCCACCGGTCACGGGAGGTCGGAGAAAGGAA
This sequence comes from Durusdinium trenchii, assembly GCA_963970005.1. Classification (NCBI taxonomy): domain Eukaryota; class Dinophyceae; order Suessiales; family Symbiodiniaceae; genus Durusdinium; species Durusdinium trenchii. The sequence continues at coordinate 125,426 of CAXAMN010015836.1, read as the reverse complement.
CACCAACAAGTGCATCGCTTCGAACGTAACAAGTGCCTTACTAGTAACAAGGTAAGCTACTAGAAACACCTAGGAACACCTGGGAAAATCAATAACATGTGTCCACCCCGGACGTGGCATGGACGCGGGGGTCTTATCGCATGGACGTTGGACGTAGGGGGAGCCTTGATGGCATATCTTCGGATGCTGTCCGGGCTCCTCTTGTTCTGTTCCTAGATCTTCTCCTCCTCTTCCTCAGAGACTTCCGAAGTCCGCCCAAGTCCCTCCCGCGCGTCTGGCCTTGATGCCTCACCGCAAGAGCTGCAGAGGCAAAGCCGCTGCAGGTCTCACGCACACGTCACGAACACATCGCGCATGGCGGCTGGTCTTGCAGAAATCCCATGTCCAACCCATGGCGCGTGTCGCGACCCTCGAAGGCTTGGTTTTTCCCCACCATCGATGCTTCGGACTGCGACATCGTACGCCTGCCAGAAGAACGGGGATGCTTCGTGCCTGATTCATGTCCTCCGGCAGCTGTAGTCGATTTGCCATGCCCAGGCATGCATGTCGAAAGAGGCCCCAGCGAGGCTCCCAGCCTACAGCTTCGCTGAGCTAGCGCAGAGCTTGGGGTGAAAGTGCGCCAACAGTGTCGTGAAACTATCAGAGTGAGAGTGCAAGAAAGTGAATCTGTACCCATACACTCCATGTATTCAATTGTTGCATACATTTGGAGTGGTTTCAGGGGTATATGATGGTAAATATAAAGAATGGATCAGCTGTGGTGTGAGAATGACACCCCAATAAATTACTAAATCCGCAGCGCTTTCCGCACAACACACGGGACTTGCACCTTTCAAGGCCCCGTAGGTCTCCTCCAACAAGCGCAGGCAATGGGCATGAGGCAGGGCAGCCAGCGCAGGTGGGACCTGCCGATCCGAACCAAAAAGAACACCGTCAGGCCGCGTCAGCCGTGAAATTCCCAAGCTAATGAGTTCGCTGAGGGGGAGTTCCCCCCAGACCGGTCGGCTAACCGTGGCATATGCCGCCTGCACTTCGTTGAGTTGCACCGCCGCGGTCGCGGCGCACAACAGCAGGACACAGGCTGCTCGCATCGGTAGCGACGGTGCGAGCGAGCACAGCTGCGGAAACGGAGCGCCCAAACATGCAAGACTGGGTAAGTGAAGGCACAACTATATACAAAGAGTTCGAAACGGGTGGTCAGTGGGGAATAGATGAGGATAGGAGCGTCCATTCTAGGCACTTCTTTGTGGTGCATGACGAAATTGGACAAGAGGCAAAGAGCTCTGGGTTTTGCTTCAAACGGGCACCAAACAATATGCTTCGCATGCTGGAACCATTGGAGGCCTTTTTCAGAAGACCTGTGGAATCCAATCGCAGTCTCCACTGATCGAGAAAAAGGATTCGCTTCTCTCCAGCCGAGCATGTCCCCTTTGAAACATGGAGGTGCAAAAAGGTTCGTCCATCCAAAACCGTTTTTGTTTGAAGGGCCTGCCGGGCCCCGGGGGGTAGGACATAAGTAGGTTGAGAGCAACTGCAGAGGCCTACGGGTCAAACCGCCGCACCAACAGCACTGGCGCTCAAGGAGCTCTTCTTTTGGCGCAGCTAGCGACGTCCACGACCACGGCCACCTCCACGAGCACACAAGGAGTGAGGACAGAAAGCTCCCCCCCGACTGAACTTCTCTCAAAGGAGTGTGCGAAATCAAGTCGACGTGAGTTTGGGAGGCCATATTGGGGTCAGGGTGGATGGATTGGGGAGAAAAGGCCCGGCCAAATGAACAGAAAGGCGTCTTCGCCTACCAGTCGGACTGCGTGAGCCATGGAACCATGGGTGCAGTCCCGCAAGCGGACAGTGATTCCATCCCGTTACAGGCCCTTCACCATAGGGAGGGAGGTTCTAAAAGGGGGCATCTTGTGCGTACCAGGAGCATCGAAGCTCGGGGTGTCCAATGGAAGCCCACAAGTATTGTAGGGTGGTCGTGTTCGGAGGCCCCCCTTGGATGGTCTAGGTACAGACTGGAGAGGAACTGCCGGTGCAAATCATGTAGACTGTAGATGAATGAAACCCTCCATAGGGAGGATGTAATTAGTTAAACCCACCATTTGAACGGGTTTTACCATCCAAATGATGGAGCAGCTCCAAAACTCATCAACAGTCAAGCAGCTTAGCCTTGAAGCCCTCATACCGCTTCAAGGCTAAGATGCCCTAAACATTGGTAAACACTAAACCTCCAGTCACCGCCGTTGCAGTCACCGCCACAAACCGCTTTGGAGTTGTTGGACTGCCGCTTTCTCCAGCTCGCTCGCTCCCGCATCCGGCTCCCACCGCGTCCAGCTCCTTTGACAGCTTTCAGGCCTGTGACCTCAAACGAAGGCAGGTCACAGGGATGATGAAATGGTGACCAAATGGTGCAACCAACATCGACATGTCTGACTAGAGTCTAGTTTTGCTCACCTGTGACTTCTACACCACCAAATACCGAATCCATGTGACCGACCTTCTTCGTGACACCGTCACGCGGACCGGTCCGGACGGTCGATCCGCACGGACGGTCGTCCCACATGGGGATACACTCGTTCCGTCCCATCCGCTCCCTTGCGGTTTACACGACCCCCCTGTCACTTGAAGGAACAAAACGATGCAACTTGACAGAAGGTTCCAGTGTTTCTTCCGGAAGAATAGGTCACCCCCCCAAGTAAACAGAACAGTAGACCCCCACTAATGATGTATTGGAAACCGTGCCACGGTCATCTATTTGGGGACCACGGTTTTTGTGTTTTGTGTTTTGGGATTTGAAAGGGTGTGATCGACCGTCCCACTCCGTCGCGAAGGCAACAACTGGTGAAATCGATCCCTAGCTGACGTAACCTTTATGAAAGCAGTTACGTAATTATGTGGTCCCGAAACATGTAGAAACGGTGTCCAATACATGATTAATGATTAGTGATTAGTGGGGATCTTCTATCTATTTGGGGGTCTATATAAAAATGTGCGTGTCCCTGAAGGGCCTACTAAGTAGTATTTGTTCATGTCCTCGAAGTTCTATGAACTTCAGCCCCGCTTCTATCTTCCCAGCGATCACGATGCTTGGATGGATTTGCCACTGGCTAGGCACTTCTGTGTAGCTGTCGGAGGTGTCTTGGTGTGTGGCGAACAAACCTAAAAATATCATATTGATCTTGATCCGGATTTCAATGATGATCTATCTTGTGGTGCCTGATGGCTCGTCTGATGGCTTTTTCCTGTGTGCTTCGCTCCCCCGGATTTGGCCGCTTCCGCCTGCTCTGCTTCTTTGGCGGTCTCTGCACAAAGCCTGGCGGCCACTGCAAGGGTTGAACTCCCCGGGACGGCTTCCCCTCAACATCATCGTGCATCAATTCATGTCATGTCGGCTTTTATTTTTTCGGGTACTCAGGGGAGGACTTCCCCGAAAACTTCTTGCAACGACCGTTTCTGGCGCACGTTGATGGCGCACGAACAATGGCTCTCACCGAGAAGGGTCTCCTCCATCGGGTCTCCGAACGACCGACTTCTTTCTCAAGTGATTTCTCGTCCATGGAAACGTTACTAGGCCATCGGAGTAATTATGTGATATAAGGAGAGCATGTTTTCCTTGAGAAGCACCTCCCCCTGCTTGAAGTCCGGGAGATAGTTCTCACCCGCGGGGAAACCAGGGTCTGCCGTGACCAATTATTCAGCTTGATGTTGGTGTCTCCGGGGTGTGGTAGAGATTGTAAAACTAATTATATGGACTCGCCTCAGAACTCCCGCAGCCCAAATTTGGGGGAAACCCGCTCTTTTTTACCACCACGGCCACGGGCCGTGGGGGTCTTGAGGTTTTTTGCTTCGGTTTGGTGGCGACGCCCATTTGCAATGTGGTTGATACTTCCGAAGATCACTTCCCCCAAAAAAGGAAGACTCCTCCGATCCATCCCACAGATGGCCGGGCGTACTGTCTGAGCTCCGAAAGCTTGCCGCCTCCGCCTGACGAGCCCCGCTTTGTGGCTGACCAGAAGCAGCTTGAGCAACTCCGGTTTCTTCAGCTCGTGGTATCCCGTGACGGAGCGTGTAATTGACTCATGTATGTTGTTTTATTCCGGGGGATGCTTTTTGGAGTCAAATGAAGTAAATTACATGATTCAACTAATCTAATGTGTTTGCTTATTACTCAATGATCTAATGGAAATCCGGAATTCCAATCAAATACTGCAGCGACTCCGGACATGTTGGTCCTTCAAGTATACACTCCCTGGAACTACCTTCGAAGTGGATGGCAGTGTGTCCAGTGGCCCCCGAAAGGAAGACCATGTTCCTCAACAAACCAGGGTCTTTTGGGCTTCCATGTGACTTCGTCCCAACACGTCGCTCACCGGTGTGGCGAAGCGGCGAACACCGGTGTACCGGACCAAACACCAGCTGTGCAACCAGTGTGTGTGTGTGTGTTTTACATCAGACTCCCATTCACAAGAAAATGGAGAAAGCAGGGAAGACATAACCAATTTTGGTGTGACACTGTTCAAAGACAACTCCTTTAAAAGTGTTCAAATTCACACCAAATTCACAGCGTTTGATTCCTATTGGATGTGTCTTCCAACGGATCTTGGGAAGATAGTTTTAAGATGTGTTAAGGAATCCTGGATTTTTCCCATATCCATCTGTGGGATGGCATCTTTGGGATGGCATGTTTAGGGGACTTCGCATGTTGACACCTCCACAATCATTCGGACACCAAGTTACTTGGTGTATCTCAAGACATACATCAGGTTGACTGCCCTCCCCTCACAGTTGCGTTTCTCGTGCCAAACCCCCACACCCGACACCCCTCTTGCGCCTTCTTTGGCGTCAGGATACCCCGCTGTCTCCTCACGCACTTCCACCTCCGCTTCTGCCTCCGCTTTCACTCCATCACCGCCGACTTTAGACACACTGCATCTTGAGTGGCACCTCAACAACAATGCAAAAACCATTGGAGAACCCGTATGGTTCGGTAGGATGCTCATTCAGGGCGTGCCAAAAAAAAAGATGAACAGCAGTGCCGTGGCCCCAACAAGGGGGTTGGGCATCGCTGTGCGATGGAATCCCCCTTCATTTGTTACAGTGCCGTTTTCTTGGCATTTGATCGAACACCGTTGGGGGATTCTATGAAATATGATTACATTATAGAATGTCGTCATATGTTCCTCCCGGGAAAAGAAGAAAAAGCGAAGCGTGACAGGTCGTCATTTGTTCCCATCTTCCCATGAATTTCCAGATTAGAGCCTTGGAAGGACATGTAAGGACCACTCACCGAGCCCGGAAAATAGAACACCGACGACCTCCACACAGCTGCTACAACGGCGTTTCTCAGGAGGCTTCGTGCGCCTTGGGAGCGGCAGATGTGGACGATGTGGTTGACAAAAGGAAAAGGGTCTCTGAGGATTCGTCTCCACAAGGGTTTTACGGTTTTACATGGTTTTACCATGTTTTACCATGTTTGACCTCTCTTTATTGTTTTTCAGGGTTCCCATCGTTTTACACAGGAAAGCACATTCTTACACATTCCATGGCGACTTACGCAAAGAACTCTTCATCGCGTGTTTTGACCCTTGCACATATGGGGGGGATCCTGGTTGATGAATCCGTCAAGAATACTGCTTCACCACTCCCAGCTTTGAACACTGCTTTGGAGGCTTTGGAGGCTCACTTGGGTGATTGCAGGTTTCTCATCTTTCTTTTCCTCGTCCCATCCAGCAAATGGATCATGAGCGGAAAAAAAATAATCCCAATTTGGTTCGACCCTTGGCATGGAACTTGGATGATTCATTCAGTATGACCTTAGTAGTCGAGCTGGTGGCTTGATGAGTCGTGGAGGTTTCTGATCATCATTAAGAAAAAAGAAGACATGATGTCCATCAACCTCTCAGTCTTCGAGCTGTCGTGGCTGAGAATTGGTCAATTGTAAAAAACGTCCAGGACCGTCCTCGGACTGGATTCGACTGGAGTCCTTGAGTAGCTGAAGTCGTGTCCCCTGAAGTCGAGACGCATTTTCCTGGAAAAGCTGGAGCCTGGTAGAATCTCCTGGACGAGGAACACGAGGTAAAGGGTATGTTCGTTGCGAGGTGAAGGGTGTTTGGTCCTTCTACCCTTTCTACCCTTTCTACCCTACTTGTAGCTCTTGCTAAAACAAGGCTGTGGGCAAACTTGAGTCACACTGGCCAGTTTGGATGGCTTATCCCTGACAATGCCGTCGGTTGGCCAAACAATGATCCGTCTGTGTCAGTGTTCTCTCGGAACCAAGTCAGCCCACCCCCCCGGTCTGGACTTCCTGAAAGTGGTCAGACTAACGTAGACTCATGATTCCTAAAACCCAACGAGGAATTGTAGAACGTTTTCGTATTGTGGATTGACCATATAATCAGACGTATTGCTACATATTATACTACCCCCTGGTGAGTTAGGAGTTGTGCCAGTTATGAGATAAGCTGTTTGTTGCACAAGTCCTGGCACACGTGTCTGCGAAACGTTGACTGAAACCATTCAAAAAGCACATGAGATAGGAGTTATACTCCTTAAAACGTTTTTTGGGGGGGGCGGGGGAGTGCCCCCAATTCCCCTCTCACCAGTGTCCCCTTTGGAATACATCATTTCAAAGAGATAGGCTCAGCTACCCTCTGGTGTTCTTGATTTTGATGGTAGCATGATGAGATGGGAGTTGTGGACACACTTGGAAACACATGAGATGGAACTTTGAAATTTGCACAGTCACTTCACAAGTCCCAAATCACTAGTGGATAGTGTACATCATATTACTAATCCCGAGTACCTATTTAAAAACGGACCCCAATTTAAAAAAGAACATGTCGGATCCCCCTAAATACGGTTTATATGTGTTTTTAAATTACCGCCCTTTCAAGCCGCTACTAAGCTACCAACATGGCCGGCTTTGGAGGGGTTTTTTCTTATTAGGTTCCAAAAACAGCCGTAACTGCCCACCTCTGCCCACCTTTTTGCATTTTTAAAACGAGTTTAATAAATGATCTTATATAAAATATTCCTGGGTTACTTTTTGGTTTTGAAACTCTTTCCAGGTGACCCTATTTTGGACCACCCCGATATCAGGGACCCCTATTTAAAAAGATAGCGACCGAGGTTTCCTTATTAGGGGGGTGGCTGGGAAGAATGCGCCCTATGAGGCGCACAGCTGTGATAAAGATTGTCAAACGTCCAAACCATTTCTCCATCCCGCACTAGCACGCTCAACTCAAGCCGAACGCGCTGTACACCTGACAGTGGTTTCGGAACGCAAGTTTGGACGGCTTGGTTTTCATGTGCTAAGTTAGCTAGGTTAGCTAGGTTTAACGTGAACAACGCCGGCCTACAAACCATGCCACAAAGCTTTTCAAAAAGAAATCCGGTCCTGGTACACCTAAGGTGTTCCTTGGATCTCGGTCGACGGTCCATGAACTGAATCAAGCGCGTCAGCTCCAGAAAAGTGCTGGCGCTGAAGAGCGCCACGCCGTACGTGAGCCATCCACTGCAGGGCGCATCACGTTCGAGGTGCACCCTGCACATGGTGTTGGACATCCTGTCCCGCCAGGTGGAAACATGTTTCGAAAGTCATGAGCCAACTCTCCATGTTCACGCATTGATACAGGGTAACCGGTTCGAAACAGTCCAAGCCTCACTCTTCCACTCATCGACACACTTTTGTGGTCCACTGAACTTTGTGAAGTCTGTTTCAGGCAGTGGCAGCCCTACCGAGAAAACTTTAGGCTAGAGACTGTTTTGCGCTACTCATACATATGGTGACCTGTCCGACATCCGCGGGCTTGCCACAGCGACCAGGTCAAGGCAAGAGCAACACAAGCTGAACTGCAAGATTGCACATTTGGCAGCTGTGGTGTGTCGAACGGTCATTTCTTCGGAGTTTGTCGAGAGATTCTATCAGGTTAAGTTTGGACAAATCAAGTTTTGACAGAAGTCTTGTCGCTTCATGTAGTTTTGGGCCCAGACATTGCAACTAGTGACTAGGTATAGTCACCTGGCCCGATGTCTGTGCCCACCTGTTGCTCACTGTATCACACATGCACTTTTCAAATACACTCGGCCTTCCATTCGTCGACACACTTCTGCGCTGCCTCATGTGAGACAAACTTAATTCGCGCCACGCCATGATGCGCGCGATCTGGCTTTCAGTCTCACGGGCATCGTTGGTGGATGAAGCTTGGCCAGAGCAACCTTGAAAGGTGCAGGAACAAGAGTTGGATACCGTTTGCTTTACACGTGAAGCCCAGGCTCCCTTGCAGCGAAATCTTCGATACCATGTAGGCCTGGGGATCTTGGTGGGCCGCTCACGCTTGGCTGTCTGAACCTGCAAAACGCGAGTCAATGATAGCAGTTTGACGCAGTTTGCGTGGAAGGTTTGCGCGTTGTAACTGTTCCTCTGAAGCCCGCCTGAACTGGTCGCAAACTGTTCAGACTTCTTACAACCTCAGTGTGGGTGCTTAATGGGTCCGTAGCTTCGTTGCGGACTCGCAAGAACAATGAAGGCAAGCAGCGGCCAGTGCAGAGCAGCAAGAAGGCTCGACCATGCGCGATCTCAAAAGCCATGACGAGGTGACTGCCTCAAAGGCCAACATTGTCCAGGACAGAACATACCATGCTAAAAGTTTCAGATGCTGCAGGTGGCTATGCCCTGTAGAATGCAGACAAGGCGCTGAGAGGAAAGAGCGGGACGATCGGGCTTGTACTTTGAGCACGGGAGCTGCAGCGTGGCTAGCGAGCTGATTGTCTCTCACTCTGTCAAGTTTCCAGTGGTTTTGTTCTGCGCGCTGCGTCGAAGTATGTGATCGTTGACGCATTGGGCTCAGGATTGCCGGTGTTCTGAGAGAACAGGCGCGCGCGCGCGCGCACACGGTCAGGACTCTTTGTGAGAGAAGTGTATGTGCGCTTGTGTGTCTGCACGTGCGCTTGTATCACTACAAACTACAGACGCCATCGACAACACACCAACACATTTACTGCGATAACCTCCTCGTTCTGAGAGGTTTCCTCATGTTCACATACTTCTAGTCTTCACTGGATTGACGCTACCTTCGTCGGAGGTTTTGATACAACAAACTTGCAGGCTACCTGCGAAGCAAGTCGCTGAGAAACTCTTTGGCGACATCGATGCATTCTCTGGTCTCCATTCGGCCTCACCTGAGCAGGTCAAAACGCTCATTTCTCAGAGCACCCGCTTCTCCCACATCTGCGCAGTTCCTTGCGCATTTCAATTCGTTTCACCTCTCACAAGTTTGGCATTTCGAGTCGACGAAGTTATCCCTTGAAGTTACGCACGGGATACGAGCAACACTGACTCAATCAAAAAGAGTGATAGGCTCAAACTGTTAAGTTTTATATATAATACGTTGCGATTATTCTTGCGCTCCTACACGCTTTCTTCGGCTGAGGTGCTGGAAGCGAGTTGGCAAAAGCCATCCCACCTCTGGGCGCAAACCCTCAAAGCCAAGGTCTGCCCAGTAGACGAGCTCCAAAGGACACGCTTGCCGACGGCCGATGAGAAGCAGCATGGCGACGCTGTATAGCAGGTTCTTTGCTACGACGACGAACAGAGCTGTTCAAAAGCATTTTCTGCGGTGGTTATTGTCATTAGTTACTTTCTCATTCATCATATTGCGCTTCCAATCGGAAGAGGTGCAGCTATTCAAGCACGCAGCTACCGACTGCTGTGGAAATAAAGATTGTCATATCGGAGAAATCGGATTTCTCTCTGCAAACGCCTGCAAAATGCCTGCGCATGGCACGGAAATGCGGCGATATCTTCAGGCACTCTCAAAAAACGATAGCATTCGCTTCTGCAGCATGGGATTGGGTTGTTTCCTCATGAGTGGAGCGGAGACAATATACCTGTATCTTCCAAGTATGGAAACTGAATGCCTCTTGCATGGTTTTATCGTTGAACCTATATGTATAAAAAATATTTATATATATATATATTTGAAAAGGCCGTTTGGTTTGCATTGTTGCAAGACCTACGTATAAGAAACCTGCAACTCTGTAAGATCTCCCAAAAAAGAAAAATACGTCAGTCTAGTCTAGCCGGATCCTATTGCGTCCAGCCTTTCGGGTGATCACTACTTAATAAACAAGAAGCCCCCAGTGGGTCGATTCGGAGCCGGATCCTACTACGATCATGGATTGAACTCCCGCCCAGCTGCTGGGTGAACGTGTCATTTTCCAAAAATTATCTGGCCGATACACATCCAGACAGGCACGCTGCTTGATATCTGAGTTTCCGATGATCAGCCCCCTACTCAGGCTACAGTAGGATAAGACTTCTACACACAAGACATCTAAAACTATCTACAAGCTTTTGCGATTCCTGGGCTCCAATGTGGCTGAGAGGTTCACCACAAAAAAGCATAGGGTTTGGGTCTTTGGACAGAGACAGCCGCCGAAAGTCAAGCTGATATTTCACAATGTGACTCTTCAGCAGGACAACCGTCATTTGATTTATATACCAGGCAAATTTTTCGCATGAAATCATACAAAGCACCAGGCATAAACGTAAAATGCAACAAGATAACCTGAGTCAGTCTTGCGCCAAAGAATTTATTGGAATAACCCTTGAAGAGACCAATCTAATAAATGTTCAGGGCAGAAAACGTATGCTCAAGGGATCCGCTCACCCAATGAGAAGAACAACATATTGCTTGCACGTAGAAAACCCGCTCGGGAGAACGCCCGCTCAGTGGAAAAACGTTCGCTTAGGGTGAGAACGCCCGCTCAGGTGGAAAACGCCCGCTCCGGGGGAGAACGCCCGAACGCCCGCTCAGGGGAAAAGCGTCCGCTCAGGGGGAGAACGCCCGCTCAGGCGGGAAAACGCCCGCTCAGGGGGGAACGCCCGCTTAGGGGAAGAACGCCCGCTCAGGGGAGAAGACCCGCTCAGGGGAAGAACGCTCACTCAGGAGAAAAACGCCCGCTCGGGGGAGACCGCCCGCTCAGGGGAAGAACACCCGCTCAGGGGAGAACGCCCGCTCAGGGGAAAACCGCCCGCTCAGGGGAAGAACGCCCGCTCAGGGGGGAACGCCCGCTTAGGGGAAGAACGCCCGCTCAGGGAGAACGCCCGCTCAGGGGAGAACGCCCGCTCAGGGGAAGAACGCCCGCTCAGGGGAAGACGCCCGCTCAGGGGAAGAACGCCCGCTTAGGGGAAGAACGCCCGCTCAGGGGGAGAACACCTGCTTAGGGAATAACATCCGCTCAGGAAAAACGTCTGCCTGAAGTAGAACGACAGCTCAACAAAAACAATCGGGCAGAAAAACTAAACGCCCCTTACAAACCTGCATGATTTAATAAAACGAAAGATGTGTTTGTCCTTATAAACAAAAAATGTCGTTTTCCAGATATCCTGTGTCACATAAAGTTATAAATATTTAGCAATCCCGGAATCCCGTGGCAATTAAATTGATGAATATAATAGATATTATATATTATAAATATGTGTCATTTCCTGGATCCAGTGGGAATTAATTACATGTTATAAATATTTGGCATTCCCGGAATCCGGTGGCAATTAAACTATAAATGTTATAGATATTATAAATAGTATATATAGATATTTGTCATATCTAATAGATGTTGGGCCTCCAAATTTATAGATATTATACATATTTGACATTCCCGGGATCCCGTGGCAATTAAATTCGAAAAAATTACAAATATTTGGCATTCCCGGGATCCCGTGGCAATTAAATCTATAAATATTATAAATATTACTAAATACTTATAATACTTAAAATATCGAAAAGGCCCGAAATCTAAAAATATTCTAAATATGTTTCCCGGGATCCCGTGGCAATTAAATCTATAAATATTATAAATATTATACATACTATTAAAAAAATTATAGATATTATAAATATTATAAATATTATCAATTTTTGAAAAATTTATAATATTTATAATGTGTATAAATGTCGGGCCTCCAAATTTATAAATATTATAGATATTGTAAATAGTTGGCATTCCCGGGATCCCGTAGCAATTAAATTTATAAATATTATAAATAATGTAAATATTTGAAATATGTATAATATTTATATATTTTGGGCCTCCAAATTAAAAAATATTACAATATATTATAAATATGTGGCATTCCCGGGATCCCGTGGCAATTAAATTTATAAATGGTATACACATATTTATAAATTTGGAGGGCCAAAAATTATAAATATTCGAAATATTATAGACATTTATAATATTTATGATACGTATATATTTGGAGGCCCGAAATTTATAAATACTATAAATATTGTTAATGCTTATAATATTTACAGATTTAATTGCCACGGGATCCCGGGAATGCCAAATATATATATATATATGTTTTTGTGTTTAATTGCCACTGGATCCCGGGAATGCCAAATATTTATAATATGTATAATATGTATAAATTTGGAGGCCCGAAATTTAGAAATATCATAAATATATACAGTGTTTAGACATTAATATGTGTAATATTTATGAATTTAATTGCCACGGGATTCCGCAAATTAAAAACATTTAAATATTGTTTATATTTATAAATTTGGAGAACCAAAATGTATAAAGAAAAGTGCATAAACAGTCTTCGACACATAGGGCGTGTTCTTCCCTCTTACGGGGGTGGGGCGCGTTTTTAAATAGGTGGACCGGATTACTGACCCGTCGTACGGTCCCCCTCACGCGACCGACGGGCGGGTCGCGCGATCGAGCGGAAGCTTCGGTCGCCCTTCCCAACGCCGCCGTCTCTCCCGAACCGGGGCGACACCACCTCTCCTTGGCTACCCCCGGCTATCGGAAGCCCTGGGAAGCCCAGTAGAGGGACCCGAACATGTTCTTCGCCCGCCTGGCAGGAGGTGCAGAAATCTTGGTTTCCCAAGGTTTCGAAGGTCATCTGCACCGGCAACTCGGCCGCCTCGTGGAACGGACGAACGCCGGCGAATCCCGGCGCACCCGGGCGCGGAGTTGTTGGGTCTCGGCGACGCTGGGTGGTGTCCAAAACTCCCTGGTTCTTAGTCTTGGGGAAAAATTCAAGAGCTGCTGTCAGACTCTACACCTTGACAATCACCATGGTCCAGAATTCTTCAAGGCCACATGTCAATTGGGCTGTTTAAGATTCTTGCATCGGGGGGGGGGGGGAGTGTTTCAGGAGCATTCTGCATGTATGTACGTCCCGCCCAGTGGAAGAAACCACCATCCGTTTGTTTTCATTGACAAAGGAAGCAGTCTAGAAGAGCAGGTGTGACAGTATGATCCCAGAGAACAAGGCCCAGTGCGTTTTAGTTCAAGAAGCCCCTGATGGATAAAAGCAAGTGTATTCAAAAGGCTGGTGGCTAGAGAGTAAGACACCTTACCCCCGCCACAAGGAAATAAAGCAGGGACCTCAGCAAGTTCCAGCCCAAAGTCTGCAAGTAAAAGAACACGCCAGAGGGCAACAGTCATGAAACAACCAGTGCCATGCCAGGAAAATAGTAACTGATTGAAGCTGTTAGTGAGTTCTCACTGTTAGTGAGCATGTCGTTCTCACTGCCCTTCGCAAAACCCGCCCAAGCGCTCTCCGCCTTCAGTCGGCTTTGAATCTCGCCCAGCTCCCCATTGAGCTCTTCTCCGTTGAGCTGAACGAGGCGCCAGCCAGGTCGCACACCAGCCTGGCCGTGAAGCGGAGCAACTATACCCTCCATGCGAAGAGAAGAGAATGTTGGGGGCTACAGCACTCATCCAGTGGTTTCAGAGGTGAGACATGGCACGGGCACCCCGTTCGATGTCTATCCGACAAATGGGGATCCAAATCGACCAGCGACATTGGGGAAAGATTGGAAAACAGTGAAGCTCTGATGAAAAGATATGAAAAAAAAAAAAGAGAGAAGGGGGCAAGTCACGCTGCAAATTGAATGCTCTATGTTTGGCAAGTCCCAAAGACAGCAGAGTCCTTTCGTGAGATGTCAATCTATTCTCCATGTCTTTTCGATTATTGAAGCCTCCCAAAGGCTCCAAATTGCACCCAGCTGAACCTTGGCATGCTTTCGAAAAAATACACCTCCTTTCAACAAGATCTTCAAGCCTACTATTATATTGCTATAATATATTGTAGTATATAGATAAGTCTACTGCCTGACAACCATGCCAAGTGGCCTTCATGGCAGGTTTGCCTTCTGAAGTCTTTAGCACCACATAGCCACTGCCTGTGGCACTTCTATGGATGCCCATGGTCAAGGCAAAAGCACATTCTTGTCCAATCAGCAAGCAACATTCGCAAGTGCCGCAAGTGTAAAGAGAGCAGCAATCTCACCCTTGAAATTGCAGTAGAAAATGGAGCTTGACACCGTTTCAACAACACCCATCTTATCTCCCCCGCTGAAGTTGCATTCTTAGATCAAGACTCTTCAGACAAGGTATCGTTGCCTTATGATCTCCAGCATAGGCCACTATATCAAGACTGATCCGGGATGATGTGTGTTCCCAAAAAGGCTTCAAACGCAAACTCCACCTTCCATGCAAGACCCGAATCCATCTCACACCCACAACTCCCAACTTCTCAGGCGCCTTTGGTTGCTGGTGTCACACCAAAGGGCCGTGCAGAGAAGGTCACCTGCGGTGTTAATCCCAACCAAAGATCAACCATCCATCATCCGAAGGCTCTGCCTAGAGCCCAGACATGACCTCTGTTTTGACATGAAGTTTGACCTTATTTTGGGTGGTTGGTGATCAAAAAAGAGGTCATAAACAGGTTGAAAGGCTCTACACTCCCTGAAAGGGCCGTGATGTTTGGGACCGATAAACAGGATGACCATGAAATCCGATAAACAGGTGGAGTTCACTCCACGATCTTCCATGATAACCATGATGATTTCAGGATTTCGGGGAGGACTCCTCTGAGCTCGACTCTCGAACTGAGCTCAAACTAAAAGACTCTCATGTATACTCATCGCTGGACCCCTTCCGCTTCAAACTAAAGAATCTTGAAACTTGTCCAGGCTCCCCCTCACCCTCCATTTCTCCATGCAAGGCACGCTTTTCGATCTCGGCGATTTTGCTCGCCCCTCCCCTAAAAAAGGG
This sequence comes from Durusdinium trenchii, assembly GCA_963970005.1. Classification (NCBI taxonomy): domain Eukaryota; class Dinophyceae; order Suessiales; family Symbiodiniaceae; genus Durusdinium; species Durusdinium trenchii. The sequence goes on along the minus strand of CAXAMN010015836.1, from coordinate 110,348 downwards.
GTAAAATGGGGGTTCTGGGGAGTTCATGTTCATCAACCACCTCGTTGTTTTTTCTTGGCTCTTGAACATTTGTGTTGAGCCTTTGTCGTTTTTCTGGGGTCTTGTTATGCGTGTTTTTGGGTCATAACTTTCACTATCATTGCTATAATTCAACGAGGTGGATGATTGTTTAGGTTGTTGGGTTTTGTTTTGTGGTGTTTTTTTTTGGGTGGGTTTTGGGTTTATATTCCCATAATGCCAGTTTCATCATCCTCTCCATTTCTTATAACTTTTGGCTGTTCTTTCCCTTTTACTTTGTTTTGATGTTTGATGCTTTCCTCGTGTCGTTTGACTTTATACTTGTTTATGATGCTTTCGCACACCGGACATACTAATGTTTGTTCATTTTTATGATAGTAGTATTGTCTGGCATACTCTCTGAATTTATCTTGTTTTTTCTCCCTGTATCGTTGCTTTGCTTCCAGACATAATTTACATTGCTTACATTCATTTTGAAATAGTTGAGTGGTTGAAAGACCTTACACTTGGAACATTGCTTTTGTCAGTCATTGTATCTCTATAAGTTTAAGGGGTTATGTCTTTAAATGTGTTTTAGAGGGTTCTCTTGTTGTGGGGGTTTGGGTTTAAAGGATTAGTTCATTGTTTAATTAAAATGTTATGAATTAATCGTGCTTATGCTTTCCATGTTCCTATTCCATCCCACCAGTGTTCAATGACCCTCATGTGTGTTAGGCACGGTTTGTTTGTATCGTTTAGTTCATCCATCCCTATTGATAGAAGAGTTAGGTTTATAATCATAGCATTGAAGTCTCAATCACGGTTGAGTTCCTTACCACAAACAATGATGACTTTTTTGTCCGTGAGGTTTTCATACATTGTTTTCATAATGTCAAGCCTCACGAACGAAAAGATTAACATACCGTTTACTCCTTCATCCTATCAATCACTTTGTGCCAGAAGGCATCGCCGTCCTCATCATCAGGTAAAGACATAGGATGACATCTAACGAATTCTCTTGTCTCTTCATCTTCTTTTTCTGTGTGTTTTCTTTCCCACCCTTCATCCTCAGTATCACTTCCAAAGTCAGCATATAACCCTAAATTTTCAGAAACTGAACTCAAATCTGCAATTTTACGCTACTCATTGTCTCTTACTATATATAGGTATTGTTTCTTTAAGTAATTGTGCTGTCTTGTTTAGATTTCGGGTTCTGGTTGGTTTTCCTTTTTCCTTTCCTCCTCTTCCAGTTCCTTTATCACTCTATCTATCTCGTGTAGTCCTTCGTGTTCGTTTCTTCCATTTGCCAAGTTCCTCAATCTCTCAAAGTCTTTTACGCCTTTCCTCTCTTCGGGTGGTAGGCTTTTGAGGTGTTCCTTCATCTCGTTCAAGTCAAAGTATGTATCCTCCTCTTTTTCTTCACTGACATCTTGTTCCAAAAAACATTCTCATTCTCGCCTTCTCCAATTCTAAGAGTGTGTTTTCCGTAGTTTGGAATTTCATCTGTCTCTTCCCGCACTTCCCACACATATTCACATATGTGTTCAACAAATAAGTCCAGTTCGGTTCTTTCCATTCATTCAAGGAAATAACTTCAGTCATTATCCGACATCCACAGTCAAATTTAGTCATCTTTACTCTCTTACTTTTATATATCATTTTGTCTTTAAGTATATTGTTTATTCTTTAAGAACATATTTAAAATCTAAAACTATAATAATGGCACGAAGATTAACAAAAGAACAAATAATAAGCAATGTCTATTACGATTTGGAAAAGGGTTTCGGGTCAATCCAAGACACCCTAAAACAAGCAAAAGAACAAGACCCGTCCATCACGAGGGTAGATGTGGAAACCTTTATGAAGAAACAACCCAACAAACAGATTAGAGGATACAGAGGTTCAAACTCATACACCGCTCCGTTCTCAAGGTTTGAGTATCAAATTGACATAATGCATATGAAGCCTTTAACGAAAGTTCCGGAGACAAAAATACCAATGAAGAATTGCGAGCCACCCTATGCTTTAGTCGTTATAGATATATTCAGTAAGATGGGCGACGTCGTGCCTATGAAGCAGAGAGACGGAGAAACGGTCTTACCAGCGTTGAAGCAAAGTTTCAAGAAGACTGGTTTTCAATTGTCAATATACAGCGATGACGACGGAGCATTTCAAACAGTAGTCTCAAAGTTCTTTAAAGACGAAGCCATCAATCACATCATCACAAGAACACACGCCAATGTCGTGGAGCGTTTCATCAGGACGCTCAAAAATATGATACACGACAGGGTCAGATTTACTAAGGCAGGATGGGCGAGTATGCTTCCGGCGGTCTTGAAGAAATACAACAGCACCAAACATTAATCCACAAAACTCACACCCAACGAAGCCCACGATGACAAGAACCATATGGATGTAAAGGTAAATCTGACAAGAAGAGAAAAGAACACGAGGATGTATGAGGAGATAAAAGAAAACGACGCAGTCAAAATCTTCACCAAGGGAAAAGGCAACTACACCGACAGAAAAGAATACAATAGCAAATGGTCTAAAGAAAACTACACAGTCAGGAAGATAGAATACGACACGACGGGAAACAGAACCTTTCAACTGGAAGGATTGACTAAACCCTTCCTTCGCCACAAGATACTAAAGGTTTGATATAATATCATAAATAAGTTCTTCGGGTATTCCGTAAAGTTTATCTTGTGTTTTCTTCCTTTGTTCCTCCCATCTACCTTTACACGGAAGTCTCTGTGCGGTTTCTTTGTGTCTCTTACCTACCATACTATTACAATCTTTTTACATAAGGGTCCGGGTTTTCAACTCTTTAGGTTGGTCCATAATCTTGTCCGCTTCCTATATTCAAAACCATACTTACAATAATCCACATCATAATAATCAAAATTGTTCATAAAGTCCTGTTCCTTCAAAAGTCCCGTCTGCGGATTTTCTATGAAACATATTCTCGGTTGAAAGTAGTTAATGTGTTCAATAGTTTTCCTTACGATGCTATTAGCATAATCTATGTGTCTAACTCCCGTGGTTTTTGCTCTGCTATATTCAGTGCAAGGAGGCGAAACCCAAATGAAATTATGTCAAAATGTTTCTCATACGTTTTATATTCCCATTTTAATATATCTTCGTTGATGTGAGCGTTCTTCAAATCTAACGGTATGACACTAAAACCGAATTCACGGGCAACTCTACCAACACTACCTGTTCCACTAAATAACTCCAATGGCTTCACATTAAAACTCTATAGATGTTAATATGAACTTATCCAAGTTCACAATATCCCGTTTCAGTATCCTTAAAAAAATTGTAAAGTTCGAATGTTGTTTCCTTCGGTTGTTTTATCTTACCATCGTTAATCCTATGCGCATGCTGTCTCCTCTTATCATCCCACGAACCCGCGGGTCTTCCTATCTGCTTCTTTTCAAAGATTTTAACTATCCTTTCCTTATCATCCTTCTTCTCCTCCTTTTTAGGTTCAGTGAGTTTCTCCTCAATGGTCTTCAAAGTCTCCATTATGGTTTTGATGTTCTTATTACATCTGTTCAGTTTGTTTGTCAGTTCTGACAGTTTGTCGGTGTTCTCATCCATATCACTCATATAATAAATATTATCTATATATAGATCTTTTTATTGAAATGTATTTGTATGTTGATATATGTTTATCAAATCTTTCCCCTCAAAATCTATTCTTTAAAACTTCTATTTTAATCAATATCGTGTGCAAGCCCCTGCCACCTCCCTTGTCGTTCTTTCACCTCACCTCAGAGCCTCTCTGATCCTGACTCCCTGTCTGATCTGTCTGTCCCGCGGATCGCCTCCACCCGTTCGCCGGGCTGCGCCGGCGCTTCCGTTTCGCCCTCCTCAGCGGTCGACCGCCGCTCGGCGGCGGCGGCCTGTTGCTGCCGCTCCTCGGTCCACACCGAGAGTGAAGAGCCATGAAAAGCCGTGACGAATCCACATTGAAGTGTGTGTGTGTCACCCTTGGAGTCATAGGGATGCTTTTGCATTTGTTTATTTTACAGCAGGGGGTGCAAGCAGCCCATCCAGTCTTGCACCAACGAAGACACTGGATGTGTGCTGGTGAAATCAATCCGGGACGCCGGATTGACGTACCTGCTTGGAGAGAAACCTACTTAATGGACAAGCTGTTCCACTTCTGTGTTTTGCAGTAAGCGTCTAATGCAGCGGTGCTTCACCTCAGACTGTGAGCTTGGTTTTCTGCACGCACGTCGTCACCTTGTCGGTCGTTCGCTCGGCGATTTTCTTTTGGAGCTGATGGTACTCTACTTCCTTTCTAGGTCCTCTATTTCCTTTCTATGTTTCCTCACCTGGTTTTTCAGGATTTGGGTCTCTTAGGCTGGCGAGTGGCACCGCATTCAGTTCCGTACACAATATCTCAAGTGTGTTTGGCCTCGTGCCAACCCGGGATGAGCCCGCAGAGTGCCTCCCCTGGACCCGTTGAACGGGTGTACGTCGAACGTATCCATTGCCCGGATACAGAGCAGCTCGCAGCGAGCGTAGGTGGCCTAGGCCGTACGTCCGATGATTTTTGCCCCATCTTTGGAATTCCAAGTTGGCTTATGCCTTTACGTGACCGCAGCGGTCCAAGCTGGCTTAATGCCTCAACGTGGTCAGAGCGACCGAAGTACTTTTAAGGTTCATTGGAACCTGTCGTGAGCTTAGTCCCCCCCTCCTCCCCCTTCCCTTCCCCTTTCTTTCTTTGCTTTCTGGTGTTTTCCTGAATGGAATACTCAGGATCTCCCCTTTCTTTCTTTGGTGTGTCCCTGGATGATTGTTCGTAGCTGGGAACACCTTCCTTTCTCTCCTCTCCCTCTCTCTCCCTCTCTCTTTCTTTCCTTCTCTCTTTCCTCTCTTTACCCTCTTCCTTGGGTGTCCCTGGATGCTTTCGTCATAGCTGGGAAGGCTGGGAACCCTTTTCCTCTCTTCCTTTGGTGTGTCCCTGGACGCCTGTGTCGTAGCTGGGAACACCTTCTTCCCCTTTCCTTTCTTCTCTTTCTTTCTCTCTTCTCTCCCTACCCCTCCCTCCCGTCAGGACCTTAGTGTGGGTTGCTACTAGGGGCTCCTGGCCTTACTACTTGGATGCTACTTTGGTGCTTCTAGGGGTTCCTGGCCTCACTACTAGGCGCAAAGAGATGCCTCCCCTCGGGGAGGCGTGTGTGTGTCACCCTTGGAGTCATAGGGATGCTTTTGCATTTGTTTATTTTACAGCAGGGGGTGCAAGCAGCCCATCCAGTCTTGCACCAACGAAGACACTGGATGTGTGCTGGTGAAATCAATCCGGGACGCTGGATTGACGTACCTGCTTGGAGAAAAACCTACTTAATGGACAAGCTGTTCCACTTCTGTGTTTTGCAGTAAGCGTCTAATGCAGCGGTGCTTCACCTCAGACTGTGAGCTTGGTTTTCTGCACGCACGTCGTCACCTTGTCGGTCGTTCGCTCGGCGATTTTCTTTTGGAGCTGATGGTACTCTACTTCCTTTCTAGGTCCTCTATTTCCTTTCTATGTTTCCTCACCTGGTTTTTCAGGATTTGGGTCTCTTAGGCTGGCGAGTGGCGCCGCATTCAGTTCCGTACACAATATCTCAAGTGTGTGTGTGTGTGTGTGTCACCCTCCGTCCCTAGGAGGTTGTTTTTTCGAAAGGTGTCCCATTGCTTGTAGATGTTGCAGGGGCGTGCAGCATCTGTGATCTACTGCGCGCAACGAAGCTAAGATCACAGATGGGAAGGGATCAAGGACGCTTGATCCTGCACCTGCTCGACAACACATTGACTCCACTGGTTTCCCTTGCCACACACCCAAACATTTCGGCCGCTCCAGCGTCGCACTACCACCGCGGCCACGACAATATACATGCATGCATGCCGCCAACAGCTGCACCTCTCCACCACGTCCCATCAACCTCTTCCCTTCACCAACGCATCTTACACAACACACTTGCGCCCCCACCCAACTTTACAGTCTCCACATTCCCCTACACGGACATGCAACCCTCACCCCGGCGGGTCCTATTACAGCTCTACACAACACTCACTGCACACCCACTCAACTCACCATCCAACCGAATCATCCAGAAGCAGCACTCGGACCAGAGGGCCCATGGTGGCACGCTATAGGCTCGGCTCCCTGATTTACTGAGACAGTTTCCTGTAACACACAGCGGTTTTTGTAATGTTTTTGGACAACTTGTGATGCTCCTTTCCACCCTGTACACAATGCCGTCAACCGTCAGACTTTTCTGCCGTACAGAAACATCATACAAGACTTGTATTTTTCCACTTATATTTGATGTCAAGTTTTCATACTTACTGATCTCTTGCTATGCCATTGAACATGGCAGACTGCACCGTGACGTTTTACCTATGATTTCATTGCTGTTGACGGTCCAGTTCTTTCCAGAACCCACTCACGTTCTCATGGTCTTACCTTTTACTTCCTGAATATGTTATTCGCTCTTGCTTGACCAGCTGCTCAAATACAGACAGTGATCGATCCCAATTTGATTTCGACCTTCGACCTGCCACCATGGATCCGCATCAGCAATGGTGGCAACGATACGACTCTTCCGCTGCTCCAACCGCGAGTTACGGGCCTCTTACCAATGCTGTCAGACACCATTAAAACCATCCTTACAACACCACCCCGACAACACCAGTCACCCATGACTCTACCACAGCCCCACAACACCACACCTCCACCGCACCCACGGCACCCTTCCCACCGCACCACCGCTCCCACCTCCACCCCCATTACCCGCCACACCACCACTTTCGGTTCCACCAAACATCCCCACACTCCCCAACACCTGGACTCAGACCGACACTCACCTCGATACAAACAAATACACGGCCAGACATGATTCCGGACTATCCAACCGACAGCGCCAGGAAATACAACTTGGCCGGACAACCAGTGCTTGACATCTTTTGCTGGCAACTCAGCAGGTTTTGACTTCAAGACCAAAGCCTCCGGACTCTCTCCCAAGGCCGTTATACCGGGGCCACTCGATCCATCGCTGAAGCAGTCTTTACTTCCCAGTTATTGACTGACATACGATCCCACAATCTTGATGTCGACTCCATTGTGGAACACTTGCACCAACAAGGAGGACAACCCATCCCGAACAAAACAACAGATGCAAAACAGTTTATCCAAACTCATTGAGTTTCTCCACACCCTAATCCCTCCAGCAGGAGAGGGTACTGCACTGCGCAAGCTTCAACAGCAGACCGACAAACTCCATCCGGAGAGCGAACTACAGAGAGCCAAAAACAAACTTCGCACCCACGGCAATGCCCTCACTCCCACTAAACCCTCCAGCCATGCACCACCACCGCTCCAGCCGGAACACTGGCCACTTCCCTACCTACACCACTTACAATTCTCAATCCCACCACTCGAACACTCCATGACAACTACCCACCCAATTTCGCTAAAGCTGGTATTCAGAAGTGGTTCAAGAACCTGTCACCTGCCACACAAACCCAAGCAAACAACATACTCCAGATCCTCCGCAACGAACGCATCACCAAGGAACAGCTCCAAGAAGCGGCAACCAGATACGGACTGCCACTCGCACGAGTCCTTAAACTCCCTCCCAAAGCCCTCCAACACCTGGTCGCAGCCGCTCAGCCTTGGCCGCCTGACTATGCCTCCAGGCTCAACGACAACCCACCCACGCCCACTACAACACCTCTCCACTCTCCATCATACACTCTCTTTGTTCACTTCACACCCTACATTGACAAATCACAAACCATATTTGCCTACCAGCCTATTTGCATTTCCATCCCATACATACCATTCCACGAAATGGCGACGACGCTTTTCACAACTCCACATCACACCCAACACATACCATTACAACACTTTCTCCCACCCCAATGCAGTCTACGTCAAACTCCACTACGACCAACATGTTTCTACTCACCAATACCACCAACGCGGTCACACCTACATTGGCTCTACCGGCACTGGCATCGCCAAGCGAGAATACAACAGACACGCAAAACTTAAGCAACTTCAACACAAGCGTCCCATTTCCGCAGAACTTTCTCTGCGCTACTGGCATTCCCAACAAACACTCCATCACTACAGCACCATTTACCTCTCTCACCACGACACCTACGACGGCTATTTCAGCGACTTCGCCGCAGACAACGTACCATCTCCCAACCAAACCTACACACCTCTCAACGCCTACATGCACCAACAGTTCTCCGAGAACTCAGCAAACATACACGTTCCTCCTTCGAAACCGCCACGGCCATTTGCAGCGGCAAATACACCCACCCACCTTGAAAGCGATGCTTTCCGAAGAATGGCAGCTAGCCTCGAAGAACCGGATGGATCCAGAGTCTTTCAACGCGACACAACTCAGCACTCACCTTGCGCAACCTTACCATTCCCAAAACCAAACCCCTCACGGTTCCCATTCAACGCCACACACCACCTGAAACAACGCGACACTGAACCATGGCCTCCGCAGTCGGACATCCGACACCAAAACAACCACCACCACCACCACCACCACCACGGTCCTTCCCTTCCACCCACCGGCCGCATTCGTGAGGCAGCACACAAAACCCTCCGTTCCAAACAATGGGAGGACCACTTCTGAACTTCTCATCTCAACCCACCGCTACATACCATGCAACTGTCACCACATGCACGGGACCCTTCTCCGCGATCCAGAAAAAACACCCCTCTCTATGACGGACATTATGTACTCACACTCCAGGACCTTCGACTCCCCACTCATTTGCAACTTTTTCTCCATTTTTCCCTACCAAAACTCAGTTATTTTCACCGCTTCACATCTACACTCACCCAATGGCTCCGTCACCATGGACTCCCGACCAATTTACACCAACACAGCAAACCCTTTCTACAACATCAATGGCGAGAAGACATCGACAGCCTCCGCCACACACCTCGCTTCACATCTCGCAACATCACTCAGCTTCAACAATTCCTCACTGACAAATTTCTTCTGCATCACGCAAACCACAAACTGCAGCCTCAACACTATTTCTACGGTTGTCTTACCACATGGAACACCCCACAACTTTTCAAACCACTCCCGCACTTGACCCATGACCAGCTCCAATCCCTCCTCACCACTTCCTTTTCCACCCACTTACGAACAGCCTACCCTTGGGGATTTCGCAAGCACTTCCACACCCCTCATGGAGTCGTCTTCCCCAAGCAGAAGAAATCCTGGAAAAAAGGCCGAACTGTCATCAGCTACTTTCGTTCCATTGCAGGCACTCTACTCCGGGCCACTTCGAAAGCCTTGGACATTATCCTTCTACAACTCCTGCCCCAACACCCAGGACAACTGTCCATACCCAGCCTATGGCACCAACTGCACCATCACTTCACCCACACACCACTCGACATACATTTCGCAGCCATCAACGACGACCTCGTCGGCTTCTTCAACAGTGTACCACAGCAACGCCTAGTTGACGCGGTCATTAGCCTCTGCAAGCGCTGGCAAATGCAACACACCACCACCACCCTTACCATTGAAATTCATTCCACCGGCAACCCCATTCAGCACTCTCACATTGGCCGACACTACATTCATCATCCCCACCAACGTACCCTTGACACCACTCACATTCCTCTCTTCGTGCAACAAGCGTTACACTCTTGTATCTTTCAAGCATGTCACACCTACTACCAACAAATCCAAGGTGCAGGCATGGGCAGCCAACTCTCCCCTGCTCTTTGCAATGTCGCCATTACACTCATTGAACACGCCTGGCGTGACACTTACCACACCTTCCTACAACAACCCAGTCTCCACCTTTTCAACACCAGATACGTTGACAACCGATACATCCTACTCAATGACATTCTCTTGCACTCCACACCCATTGCAACACTTGCACTTCCCGATCTGTACGGACACCCCGTAGAAATTGAAAGAGTAGAGGATGACCATCTCCCTGGCTTCCTCATCAACCCACAAACACGCACAGTCACCTTTCAACTCCCAAGCCACCCCTGGCAAATTCGAGATATCCAATCCGTAGGAAGCTACCGCTTGGTCTACAGTCACGACACCACACCTTACAACAATACACATTTCCCCCAGAACTCGCATCCACCTCCGCCCAAGCATTAGTTCAGCTTTATGTGACAACAGGTCATTCACCAGCACATTGCGCTGGAGCGTTGCAGTCTCGAGGTCGGAAAAAGATTTACATTGTTGATTGAGTTGAGCTACATTGCATGTTCTGATTGCAGTTGTACACCACACACCCACACGCCCTATCTAACTGCGCCGATACGGCTTTCTGTGTGTGTCAACCCCCGCTTCCAGGGGCACTAATACTATTCCTCTTAACCAATACCACTCACTCGTTGTACAGCTTGCTGCAGGCGCGTACGGCTCGTCATACCCACCGTACGCAACGAAGCTACGGTATGACGAGGGAAGGGTGGACTGATCATCCACCTGTACCTGCATGTTTAATTCTACTTCTGTGAATCTAAGTATTGCACAACGCTGTCTCATTCGTTGTTTTGCAGTAAAGTGCTAATGCTTTCGGCTAATGCAGTAACAAAAAGGGCTAACGCTCACCGCGCATCTCTGAAGTGCAGCTCCATGGAGCACTCAGCCTAAGTGTGTCTTTTTTTTCTGATTGTTTTCCTGTCTTTTCTGGAAAGGGGTACTTTGAAGGGTCTTGGCTATTTCAAAAGGATCGAATGGTTTCCAGATGCATTCCCAATTGCACACCGGTAACCTTGACCTGGCAGTAATCTGGCGAGTATGTTTGGCAATGCGGCGTTGAAGTGCGCTGCTGTGTGGCAACAGGCGAACACGACGCAAAGGGATGCAAAAAAAAATGCGAGCGCAAAGCAAGTGAAGTCATGCGCGGACCGTCGGACATGTTCTTGCCAATAGTAACATGAGAATCCATGATCTTCCAAATGAACTTCAGAGAGCTAATATATCATAATATATCTAATATATAGTGAACGACAAGCTCATGTTCCTTGGTGTTCCTTGGGCAGAGTCATCAACAGTCCCAACGGTACACCGTCCATCGCCTTCGCCTTGGTCCATCGCCTTCGTCCACCGTCTGAGTCTCCGGCTCTCTCCTCGGTGCACCTCTTACACACCTGGCTCGTGACCGGTGCGGTTTTCGGAGCCGTGTAAGCGGTGTACCCGGTGGACCCGAAGCAACTGCGGTTCATGTTGGTGGCTCCAAAACCCCCTTAGTTGTGAGGGTCCCCCAAATTCGAGCCTATGAGAGTCCCAAATCCCGCCCGAACCGCCCTCATCCCTTGTGCTTTGCCGCTGCCGAGGGCCGCGCCCCAGAGAGATGCGTCACCTGTTGGATTTCAGGTCCAGTTCGGATGTCCTGACGGATGGTCCGGTCGAACCTCATCCTGTCCCATGGAAAAGGGACAAGAGAAGAAGTTGTTTGCGACCTGAAAAAGGACACTACCAGGGTACCGAACTGGGATCCGAGATAGTGGAACTCGGCTTCTTCAACCTCTGTTGGGGGACCTAGTGATGGCCTCCACCTACTAGCGATGGCCTCCACCTAGTAGCTTCCTCTTAAGGAAAAAAACAAGAGAATTCTTCCTGTTCGGTTTTTTGTTCCGTAGACGATATATAGCCACATGTGCCGCATACCAGAATCAGTGGCGCCGCACGATGTGCGGTCTGCAAGCACATGCTACTTGTGATGCAATAGCCAGCACATGCCAGCATGTTATTCATCAGTCCCCTTGGGCTGATGTTGCAATTTAACGCCTGACATAGCCGGGAAAAAAAGGTGCAAACCGTACGTGGTTTAGGGCGTTGGGCAAACCGTAATGGCTGTGTTGGTCGAAGGTCTTCCATACAATCAATACAAAAGGCAAGCGTGTCCCAGTTGTATCTACTGCAATCATCAGCAATCCAGCCAAACACCTGCCTGCTTGTTCCACAGTGCGGGGACTGGTAAGAAACATCAAGATGATGCCGGAGATGGCCTAAACCCTTGCACCACTTCAAAATTAGAAAACCATTAAAACCATACTCCACTCTATCCTCTCAAAAGGGCCCTTTTTTCGATCTATAGACAGATCCGATTTCTCATTGCTTTCGCTTCAAAATCACCCAACTCAAAGTCTGGCATTGCAAAAGCCGGATGATTCCAGTCCTCCGGCCCCTGTTCTCCTGGTCAGCAATACTCCTCAAGGATTCCAAAGCCTTCTCGACCTGTTTCTGGCAGCCCGCCGACAGAGAGAACCCCGAAGGTATTTCGTTGTATTTGGGGGGGAGCACAAAAAGAAAAGGGCTGCATTGGGCTGCATTGGGGGGATGAAGCGCCCCTTTGCCCTCTACCTCAACCTGGTTTGGCTTGCTCGCCTGAAGCGCATTCAGCGGCAAATTCCTGCCAAACACCTTAAGGATCAGTGGGTTCGAAGGTTTGTTTCCCGGGGTGGGAAGTCAGGGCTCGAGAAAAACCCTCAAGAAATGCCAAGGGACTTCAACACAAAGTCAGGAAGTCTTGCCTGACCTCAAGAGAGAAACAGGTACCTAATGATTCGCTGGTATTTCCTGCATCGAAACCGCAAGCTGGGCAGGATTCATTGCAAAGGAGTCTAGAGTCTAGACTTGATCTTTGGGAGTTGAGAATCCCACAAGTCTCACATCTCGCAGTTGAAATCGCTGGTCTCCACGTCTCCCCACACCAAGTTATGCACCCAACAACTCACATCACCGTCCACCCCCACCTCTCCACCTCCCCCACCTCGCAACCGAAAAACAGCACTGCAGGTGGATCTGTCCGGCTCCGCCTGCTTCTTGGAGAACTCCGAGGCCGGCAAACGCTTCCGCTGGCACACCACACAGTTGAAGTCCCCAGCCTCAACGGAGTGCGCACCGACTGACTGTCGACGCCCTGGTCGTGCTTTCGACCCTCACCGGCGGCCCCAGGGGGGAGAAGAGGGCCAAGGGGCTCGGTGAAAGAAAGAGCCTTCAGTGAAAAACCTTTCAGTTCGAAAGGTTCACCCGGTTCTCAGTCGTCTAAAATCGTTTGGAAAACGGTTGCTCGAATCCTAGGGGTCAACCTGCGTGGATCGACGAGTCGGAGTCAGGACTTGTTTTGGGGATGCAACGAGCCGACCACCAGGATGAATAGGCAGCGTATGATCTGAATTATATCAATCATTCGGTGTTCCGAATCGGAGTTCATCCAGAAATCTTCAATTGAAAAGATCCCAAAGTGTTGTTCCAATGCAGGCTTCATACTTTATCGGATCATAGGCAGCCATCCAAAAAGTCAGGGAATTATCAGAGCTTCTCGGAAAAGGGGATATGATATGATAGAATTGAACAAAATGATATATAGAAGAAAGTATGAACGAAAGTTATATGGACTTTGACCAATCGAAAGAAGCCTCCTCCCCAGCGAGGAAGAATTCTTTCTGGACCCAATGGACCCAGTTCTGGAGACCCAGGGACTCAGCGGTCGCCTTGCCGCCAACACGACGGCGCGAACGCCCCGACGGAGACCGGAGACTGAGGCGAAAGGCACTGCGCTGCCAATCGGTGTTGAGGTCGTCGGACTTGGCCTCGTGGGCAGAAGTTCAGTCTACCAGGTCTACCACCCAAGATTCTTCAAAAAAGAACCACTTGGAGTGGAACTCTGAACTTCTCAAACATCTCCAAGTGGGTGTAAACATCTTAATATCTTGGAATCTTGGAGTTGGCTTGAATTGAACGTCTTGGAGCTGGTTGGATGCTTTGACATGAATCTTCAACACCCACTCCAACGTTCGACACGAGGTGCGTCACACAACGTACTCCCGAGGGTCTTGTGATCAGCGTGAGATGTGATTGTAATCCTGCTTGGGTCCTTTGGATGGGTGTGCATTGAAAATGAACAAGCACCAAAAAAGGAAAACACACCAGCTGGAAAGTTCACCTGGAAAGTTTCCTGGCCAAAGGAAGTGAAACAAACCCCCTCTTGAGGCAGCGATGCCGCACTCTGGAGGCAGCAAAACTCCTAAAAAGTCTCCAATGGAGTCATCCAGAGAAGGCTTCCGGGACCCTCCCACGCCCAGAAGAGGGGAGATGGGACGCCACGGGCAGATCACACCTGTGCACCTGAACATATGCTTAAAGCACCTATCAACGAAATCTGGAGGTAAACTTTGTTTTGGGTGGTATCATATAGTACTCAAAACAGTAGTTATTTACAGCTCATATACTGTATATGTGTGGGAGCACGTGCGCAAGCACGTGCACGGCTCATCGAGAAGTCTTCTCAAAAAAATAAACGAGAATCCTCTGAAACCAATATCCAGGTGTGACTTGTTCTAGTGGAGGATGATCCTCAGTGGAAAACCGTGTTGATCCCAGAACTCTGCTTTGGTCCTTCCCTTTGTGCGGAGAAACTTGCCAGCTCAAGCCTCTGGTTCTCCTAGTTTTCCAGACCCAATGGCGTTCCTCACGAATCCTACATGGTTCGCTTTCTCATCATGGTTCGCCACATGTTTCCGTCTCGGGACTCTTGGAACCTGCGGAACCAGCCCGCCGGTGGCCGGACCGCGGTTCAGCACTAAGCGCTGGACCATGACCGCAGGCGGACGGACCAAGGCTGTGGAAGTGTCGGACTAGTGCAGTGTCAATGGGCCTGAAGCTCTTGTATTTACGGGTCGCCAAATATCTACAGAGCTTTTCCAGGCCTAGGCCTGGCCTAGTAATACATGTAGTGTATGTATTTGTTCTGCGATTTGTCGATCCTTGAGTGGCCTACCTTTTGTGCTTGCAGGGAGTTATTGAGGAAGGAGAAGAGGCTTAAACTTAGGCTTGGGCCATGGCTTCCTTTTGAGTGTGTGTAGTGTCGTGAGGAGGCTCCCTCGTGCTGTGCAGTGGCTGCCTTAGAAGGCGAGACGCCAAGATTTGTAGAGAGATTGGTTACATGACAAACACCAGGATTGTAGTCTTTTGCATGTCTTTATCAGTTTGAGCTATAGATAATACATACAAATATATATACCTAGAACCTGAATGACCTCTATTTTGGACCACCAACCACCCAAAATATGGCCAAACTTCCTATCAAAACAGGGGTCAAAACAGGGTTCCAGGTATATATTGGGACTCTCCAGATAGTTAAACAGTTAGTCACTGTCTTAGGACTTCGACGTGGTACCGTTGGATGCGGTGAGCCAGTGGCAGCTACTGACTGGTCAGTGTGTGTGTGTGTGTGAACTGCAAGAGGCATGCAGCACTCCTAGCAGCCGAAGATGGTGGGAACCCAGAAAGCAGCCCTGCTAGCAAGCCGTACGTGATTTGCAAGTGAAGTGTGTCAACTCCCGTTCAAGACAATTTGAGGCCAGCCAAGGGAGCAAAACAGTTCAGCACTTTGAGAACTGGCGCTCTCAGCACTGTCTTCGCCACATCCCCTTTTCTGCCAGTTCCGCCGTCCATCCATTTGCGCCCTGCTCTGGAGCAATGCCTGCATTCAGTGCATTCACTGCAAAAGCCCAAGAAGAACTCAACCCAACCGGCCAAATCCCTCAACTCGCTCTGGCCTCTGATCTATGTGGCCAACTCTTCAGGTTGCCCTTATCACACCCGGCCCCATGGCCCCCAAGTGCATCAAAAATGAGTGCCAGGCGGGCGGGCGGACTAGTCTTGTGCAAATAACGCTTGATATGTTGGTTCTGACCTCTAAATAAATGGGGAGTCTTCATCAACCGCCCACAAGACCCTTTGCGACAAGGCAAAAGACTCCCTTTCTTGGCTCAGCAATTGTCTGCAGTCGGGCATCCACAGGCCTTCTTGTTGAAGGTCTGATGTTCAGGTGTGATCAGGTCGTAGCGCCTCGCAAACTCATGGAAGCTTGGGAACAGGTCCTGAAGTTGTCCATGCAAACAGCGTGACTCGAAGGCATCTTCATAGCCAATGCTTTCTCTGGCCCCAGGCATTCGGGCATGCCAGGGCCTCTTCTTGGCAGGCTTTTGTTTGAACAGTCCAGCCTTCCAACCACCTGTCTTTGCCAAGTTGCACAGTTCTTCTTTACACATATCAGGCAATGTAGTTGTCACGAAGCTGCCATCTTTCGAGTGGTCGCACAACTTCGCCGGTCGGTCATACCAAAGGGCCTCAAGAAGGCAAGTATTCCAATTCATCCAATCAGGAGGTTGTTGCATCACCACGTAGCCCGATTTCCTTGGATAGTAGATGAAGTAGTTCGAGCAGTTTTCCGGTTGGAAATGGGTGGACCAAACGTCGCCCATCTGGTAGTCATACTTTGGTGCCTTCCAAGCCTGCTCTGAAGCCGGAGCTGGCTTCAGCCGAGAACAGTCAACGTCCTCGCCAGAGAAAAGCTGAGTCGCGCCATGGTCTGTGTGGCGTACGGCCCCTGCAAGGCCCAAAGTCAGCCACATCGCCATTGCAGCCATCTTGGATCTACAGTACTTGGCAATCTACCTGCAAACTCTCAGACTGGGCGGACACCGGACACCACACACCGGGTCCCGACCCCAACGGTGCGCACGTCCCGTCTCCCCATGATTGAGACCACGAACTTAAGCACTGTATATGAGAAGCACCTGTCCCTGTCCAACGTAAACCTTGGTTGAGAGTTGAGAACCATCTCAACGGCTTGGATCCAACACCGGAAAGAGCTGTCGAAGACGCCTGCAGCCGATGTCTTCCGCATTCGTCGCTCCCGTTTCCGTGTCACACACTGATGTCATTTTGGGAAGAATAAAGGGGGTTGACTTGGTACCATGTATATACGCATGTCTTGTTCACGACCGGAGGTATCCCCTCTATTATATCAACTCTATATATATAACCAATAGTGAAAGGCCATCCATGTTGCCACTCCGCCTGGCATCTCAGAAAGCGTCCACTTATTTAGAGTTCAGAGCGTCAGGCCTCCCGCAACAGGAAGCGAAAACTCCTCCCAATTGGAGCTCCAAAGGTCCTCTCTGCCCGCATCACGTGTCACCGAAAAGCTCCGGGTAGGTCAGGCTTGAACGGTTGGGTAGGTATATATAGTCGTCATCCTACATATTTTATACAATTCCAATTGCATCACGGGGAGAAGGTTTTTCAAGCTTCAACCAAATCTTCCAATTTGACAGAAGGACGGACGAGATCGTTCTTTCGAAGAAAGCACACAGTCATCATCTCACCGAAAAAGGTGATTCCTTCACCTCAACGGGAATACACATGTGTTGATCCACACAACGTATAGTCAACCATTCAAACAAAAACCTTGCACCATAGCCCTCTTGTTGGAGCCACTCAAGCGGCCTCCACGGGCCGGTGGCCGGCTCGGTCCGTGTCAGTCGCCCCATGCTTGGTGTCCGAGACGGCTGAGATGAGCGAGAGGTATTGATTCATGTCATGGGTGTAGAGATGCGTAGAGTCTAGCCAGCATGTATCCTAGCCCCCCCAAAAGAACCCTATGACATCCATTTGTACGTATGCTTCCGTGAATCACGGCATTCAAAGGCCTCTGTGTCGGACGGCATTCAAGGTGATTCACGGCTCTGGAGCGAAGACGCAACACCTGCCTCAAAGCCTGTTCTCGATGCAAGTCTTCCGTGCGCTCACATGCACCTTTTGAATAAAGCAGCTTCCATAACGATTGGCCCAAAGCAAAGAAAGGTCGACAGGACCCTTCTAGTTTGATCCCTCCTTCAGATGTCAAGATCACCCTCTATCAAGGAAGCTTTGTCAAACAAAACTGGGCGTCTGGAATGGTTACTCTCTGCTGTCATCAGCAGTGTCCCCAGCGTGCGGTCGCTTTTTGCCGCGACCAGTTTCTGCGGTCATTCCATTAACACCATGCAAAGTGACCACTTTCTGCTCGAGCGAATTAGATGCGACTTTTGACTGGAATATGTTGGAATTGTGGGGTGCGATGGTTTCGTGGTTTTCCTAGCTCTGTGAAGGATTGCCAAAACTTGGCTCTACAGTACTGAATGGAAAAAACAAAGGTAGCGATCTCAAAACCTTCCACCTTTCTCTGGTATCTCTGAATGGACGTCGCACCACAAAGCTTGGGTAAAAAATAGGGCACCGTGGGTTCTGTGGCTGCAACTGCAGAGAAAAAAAAAGAGACATGCTCCGAGAAGAACAGGTCTTCGATTGGTGTTCGAATATCTTCATCGTTTGAAGGTGCAGAACCACAGCACCTGGTGTTTGCATGCATGAAAAAATCACAAGCTTCAATCCTCTAAGGTGAAAGTACCCGAAAACAGATTGTGTGAAAGAACAACAGAAGTTGTCAAATTGACAACGTGTTGACACCCTCTTTAGAGGATTCGCAAATAACTTCCTTGCAAATTCACTGATTCGCACGCTCGCAAGCCTGGCAGTCGCGGGCCCCACACCCAGCACTGAATTCGTGGGGACGTCAACGAAGCCACGACGGGCTACCCGTGGCTGTCGAGGGAGTGCAGTGACTTCAAAGCACTGGGAGACCCCCTCTCTCCTGGCTGGGTAGACTGGTCTATTGTCCGAACTGGGAGATCTCCCTATCTTGAAACACACCCGCATGTCTGGAAATATCCAAGAACCCCTGCTGTGTTTCCTGGACATGGTACTCTTTGAACCCCGCCATGACCTCTCAAGGCCACGAAAGACTCGGAGTTTTTCCACAAAGGAGCCCCACTACTCTTCAACCCACACAGATATGGCAGTGGATCAAAACCCTGGCCTGGTTGACCGAAATTGAACCGATTCCTTTATATAAGAGATGTCAACTCACCAGGATTTGGGGCTCCAGATGCCATGACCCACACAGATACCACCACCCCACCGCCCCACCGCCCCACCGTTGCGGACGGGTTCGCCCCGGGACCTCATCCTCGCAGCTGCCGCAGCTGCCGCTCATGCTCCTCGTGCCGCTCCAGTAGCTCCCGCCTCCGAAACTCGGTCCACAGGCGTCGGGCCTGGAGGATGGGGTCCGTCGTCCATCGGCCATCATCTCCAGGCTCAGGTCAGCTTGGTTTTTGGAAGGTCCAAGCCGCCCCATTTCAGAGACCGTCGTTCGAACAAAGGAATTGGCTTCGCTTCGGGAAACCTGCACGGTGTACCCGACCGATCCGCAGGTGTCTCTCATGGAAAAAGAGACATGCGTAACTCCCATAGCTTCTATAGCCCATTTGAGCTTGGTTTGAACTTGATCTCTTGCTTTGGCTTGCTCATTTGGGGGTCG
This sequence comes from Durusdinium trenchii, assembly GCA_963970005.1. NCBI lineage: Eukaryota > Dinophyceae > Suessiales > Symbiodiniaceae > Durusdinium > Durusdinium trenchii. The sequence continues at coordinate 91,115 of CAXAMN010015836.1, read as the reverse complement.
GTCGACTTCATATTCTTCCTTCCTGACAGCTGGCCGCAGGGCGGCCGCCGGCAGGGCCGTTCTGGCGAAGGAAATGAATCCAACATCTTCCAGGGAAGAACCAACCAAATCGTTCGACCCACCAAATCGCTCAGTCTCCGCACATATCAGGACTGAAGTCACCTCAGAAATCGGATTTGCTGGGCGAAGACGAAGCTGCCTATTCTCTGCCACCAAGCAAGATCCACAAAGAGGTCGCCAAAATCTTCAGGAGAACTTGTGCATCTTCCCCAAGCTCTGAGATGGGTCGCATCGTCCAGAAAAATCATAATCATTCATATGATATGCCGCCCATCCATGGTCCGTCCGTCCGTCCCACACTGAGACCCCCAAACGCCACACTTGGGGCCTCCGCGACGGGTGGGCCGTGACCACCGGAGCGTGGTGGTCACTGCAGCTGGCAGCCCAAACAGATGGGTGGTGGTCACAAACCAAGGATTTTGGGATCGGAAAGGACCTGAAGTTGAAGGATGTTGAAGGTATCTGACTACAGTGGGAAGTCCTTCCCTCATCCCTTACTAAGCACCAGTCGACCTTTAAGGGAGTGTAGCCTATGTCCCCCGTTCTTCTGGCCAAGATCAAAGACGACCGATGCGGGATGGCCGCCTCGGGATCGAAGCTGAACGGATCAGTTGACTTCATCTTCCCAAACTCCTACCCTGCTCACATGTGAAGTGGTCATGCTGTTGATCAAAGACCATGATTCCATCATGACGTCATGGTCTTTTTTCCCACTAAAACCCAGTTCGCTGCTTCTTCACCCACCCTACCACCCCACGCTCTTTCAGAGAGCTGCCGATCGGTCGCTGTTGCGTCGAAAACGGGTTCACCAGTCATCTCCCCACGCATCCGGGTGTTCCCACGAAGTGGCGGCCTGGAGAGGACGACACGGATGATCCGCTCGGACCGGCGCCACGATGACTGGTTCTCGGAGAGTTCTCTGAGAGTTCTGAGTCTTTGCGAAAGACATCTTGATCATCTTGGATAACCGTTCTACACGAAGTAGTCAGTCCCTACACTCGAGTTCTCTTGATTCCGATTTCGGGCCCGGAATCCAGGTGAGTTGGATAGAGTTCAACACGCTGTCCAGTGCAGACGCTCCGGGAATGAAGACTTGTGAACTGTCGTGTATACCCTTGTCCTAGTACTGGGATGGTGCAGGGTTCTAGTGGTGTAAGAAAAAAACAAGTTGCGCCGGCTCCGTTGCACCTGTTTTTAGCGGTCAAACAGCCCAACAGCGACCAGCATCGCTCGTGAGACCAAGCTCAACCCCTTTCCTACACCACGTCAACATCGAGGTCAAACCCTCCCTGCTCATGGGCAAAGCAGATCGCAAAGAGAATGACCCGTCTCTCGGTCTCTACGGAGACGACCTGGGAACGGCTTCTTGCTCCAGCCAAATGGCACAGCTAGGCAAGTTGCCTCCCCCCCCCACCCCATACACCGCGGCTCCGCTTGGGTCTCCAGCGGAGCATTCGGCCAAGCGCAACTCAAAGAAGCGCTTGTTTTCTTCACACCTTGAGTAGCTAGCCGTGTGGCTGGCCAAAGCGGCTTAGGCGGTGATCGGCCCCCTGATTTGGAGAGGACAACATCAGGTTGCTCGCCCCAGTCTCCCTCCCCCCCCCCCCCCCCCCCCCCCTCCCTCTCTCTCTCTCTCTCTCTCTCTCTCTCTCTTCTCTCTCTCTCTCTCTCTCTCTCTCTTCTCTCCGATGTGAAGGCATCCCATATCGCCGACCGCAGCGAACTGCCGACATTACATATACCTTATATAAGTGAAAGAGTGGGCAAACAACACTTCGTCTAATCCATGTGAGGTCGGATACGTATACATATATAGATAGAGATAGAGTTACATGATATTATATATATACTGTATACAGTGCATATATACTTCAAGAACCCTAAAGTTTACGCTTCTTACTCTGTTCCAACATGACACTAACGGTCTACAGCGGATCGGATTGGCACGTCCATTTTGCCTGGCAGGTACAGCGCGGTCAGATTTCCACACCCGTTTAAGTCTATAATACTTATAAGGCTTTCAGGTGTGGAAATCTGACCGCAACTTAGGTGTCGACATGTTGCACGTAGGATTCTACGGGGAAAGGGTTTCTCCCGTTTTAGAAGTCAAGAAGCGCAACTTTCGGCACCCCAGTGCGTTGTTACTAGGTATTAGCCTTGTGTTTAAAACCAATATTGAGACATGTTATTAGCTTCGACATAAACGTTGTCCCGCTATATAGTTAACAACTAATATTGTATTATCATACATACTTATACATGTACATGTTCAGCACCTTCTGAAAAACACAAAAGGCACCCTGCGTTGTTACTAGGTAATAGCCTTGTGTTTAAAACCAATAATGAGACATGTTATTAGCTTTGACATAAACGTTGTCCTGCTATATAGTTAAGAACTAATAGTGTATTATCATACATACTTATACATGTACATGTTCAGCACCTTCTGAAAAACACAAACGGCACCCTTCAAGAACCCTAAAGTTTACGCTTCTTACTCTGTTCCGACATGACACTAACGGTCTACAGCGGATCGGATTGACACGTCCATTTTGCCTGGCAGGTACAGCGCGGTCAGATTTCCACACCCGTTTAAGTCTATAATACTTATAAGGCTTTCAGGTGTGGAAATCTGACCGCAACTTAGGTGTCGACATGTTGCACGTAGGATTCTACGGGGAAAGGGTTTCTCCCGTTTTAGAAGTCAAGAAGCGCAACTTTCGGCACCCCAGTGTATACATATCATCAGGATTGCACATGCATGATGTTGCTTTTCAGAGACCTATCCTAGAATCTGTGATAAAGCTTTGTTGACCATCTCTCGGACGCCTGGAATTTTGAGCAAACTCCTCTGGCCACTAAACAGCTTCGTCAAACAGCTTCATCAAATCAGTCAAATCGGAGTCTTCCGTCGTCATCGAACAGAGCACTCGATCGAACAGACCGGCCACAAGGTCATTGGGTTAACAACGTCACTTCTTGCCTTCAAAAAGGATTCGGACTGGCATGGGCCAGCCCGTGGGCTATGCCATGGGCCCTCTTTTTCGGAGTTCCGAAGACCCAAGAGGTGGTGGGCTTTCCACTTGCAGGTGATGTGTTTGGGCCCAGGGCTTTGAGTTACTGTCCATTACTATGACCAGCGCCTGGGGGCCGGGGCGGCCAGCGGATTCCGGCGAAGATCTGCCTCTCTGGCCGCATGCCGCCGAAGCACACGCGCACCGCCACAGCCTTCTCCGATTGCAGCTGGGACACCTCCGATTGCGTCCAGCGACCAAAGCTGAACACCAGGTTTTGTGATGACTTTTCGCCACTTTGGGTGCTTTCTTCGGTTGCAAAGATCTGGTTTCACCAACTCCAACCGACTCCAACCGACTCCAACCGACTCCAACCCCCCCTTGTATCCCTTGGGTTGGTTCAGCCGGTTCACCCCGGGCTCGAAGCGAGGTCGCCCCGAGTCCGACCAGGTCGAGCAGCTGCTTTGGTGGCGAGCACCAGGTCGACCGCAGCGAACGGTTGGGTATGTCAGTGCATGGCCAGTTGGCTAGTAACAAGCCAGTTGGTTTGATATTCTACATTTATATATATATATATATATGATATCTGGTATATGTGTCCCATATCCCATGACCAGTAGCAGTAACAGTGCATGATGATGGTATGTATTATGATTGTTGGCCTTTCCCAATGGTGGGGATCATCTTCGACCGACTGTTGCTGGTCTACTGGGATACAGCCAGTGTCTCAAATGCAATTCCAGTGTCTCAAAGTCAGGGGGCCTTCGAAGTCACAATCCCGTTCAGGACATGGACCAAAACTATGTGCTTCGAGCTTCCGTAGTCTTCGTGTTTTTTTGGAAGTCCGAACTTCGTCGCGGCTCTGCTAATCTGAATGTCCAATATCTACACCAGCACGCAGCACCATAGCTCTGAAGCTCCGTGAAATGGGCATTTGAACATATTTGAACCAGCCTGCTTGCTCAAGTCCTTGTTCTTCCCTTGCTTTTCTTGAAGCAGGGCTTTCGCCTGGCCAAGACTCAGAGCTGACCAATGGGATGGGTCAGCATACCTGGAGCTGAGCAGCAGAGACCCTGGGGTGCGCGTTCAGACAGTCCCAAGGGATTGAAGGAGTGACGCCACACGTCAACCGTGGCATCCCATGTCAGAGTGAGAATCCTGTGTCATCCTGTGTCCAAGCCCGGCAGGTCTGCCTTGGACAAGGACCGCTTTTGCTTGCTGGAGAGAGCTTGTAGCTGCCTTGGTTGGGCCAAAGCAGCAGATTGGCCCAAGGGAAAACCTTGAGAAGCTGCAGAAAAAACCTGATTAAGGTATGCTATGCTTTACTATACAAGAACTTCGCGAGTACATCATAGTGAACCCTTCCCTTGTTACAGTGACAGCCTTCTTCGGGGACGTTTCACCCTACCGCAACTCTCTCAACATGGCTCATGAACATCTCGGGTGTCCCTACCGCTGCTGTCTCTTCCATTCGTCACCAAGGAGATCGGGGCATGATCCCATGGGCAGTAGGGAAGAGACTATTGATGAAAGGATATGAAAGGATATAGTGGAAACACACCGATTGAGATAGATGGTGAACAGGTCTTGTTCCTATTGCCAGGGTCTTAGGGCTTTCTTATAGTGTGTGAACAGGTCTTTTCTTTGTCAGACTTCCAATAGTCTTGAGGGACCAGTGGGTCACCGGCAGAGCTCTGGTTTCATCCTACGACCCCAAACGGCCCAAGAGATCTCCGGCCGATGGAAGCGTCGGAACCTCCGGGATGCACGACTGGGAGTATTGATCCGATGATGTTAAAACCCGACGCTAGAGAAGCTCTAAAGAACTTCAAGAAACACCCCTTTGGGCGGAACCAAACAGGAAACGTTCAATCCAAATCAGCCAAGGCGCTTTTTCTGGTCCTCTGCAAGCGCTTGCAGCCTGGTGAAGATGGGATGGAGCAGTGCCAGGAACGGTTTGGTTGGGACCAGCATTTTTCACGAACCACTGAAACAATCTAGTCTTTCGAAATAGCAAGCAGCACAGGTGCTTTTCTTTGCTGCCTGGTGCCGCCAATCCTCACAGGCTCCATTGCTGTCCCGAACAAAAGAGCGAAGGCTTTGATGCTGGCTCCATTGGTCCAAGGAATGCTGGCTAGCTCTCGCAAGCAGATTCATGGGTGTTTTGTGGGGGGGCTCAAAGATGGGGCCATTCGGATGGATTCGGTGTATGAGGGGGAAGAAAGATGGGGTCTTGCTCTGCCAGGCAGCCTTGGAACGAAGACTGGTTCGCAGAAAGCATCATGTAAGACTCTTGACTAAAAAATAAGAAGAGGTTGTTCAAACCCAAATGGGTGCCGTTTTATTCATCAAGGGTCTACCTAATTTCATCACTCATTTCCAGTCCCCGACGTGTTGGACGGACCGACGCTCCACCGCGGTGTCTGGCAGTCCTTTCAGAGCAGCTTTGCTCGGTACTCACGATCGTCGCTTGGGCCTGGAGTCGAGTCGAGCGTCCCGACGAGCGAGGAGGCCGCGAGGAGGCCGCGAGGAGGCCGCGGTGCCGCGCGCACCGCGCAGGAACCGGCACGAAGGTCGGTGAGCACGACCCTCCCAAGCGTTCCGACATCCTGGGGTCGGTTCGGGAAATGGACCAGTCTACGTCTCCCAAAATACACACCCACCTGGAAAGCCCACAGATTGAAGCTGTTTGTGCCTGTCGTCGAAAACTGATGAGAACATAATGGGCCCAGGAGTTCCCTGAGTCCTCTGTCGGCGCAAATCAGTCGAAAACCCTCTGACGAACACAGAAACCATGACGTGACATATCCCGATTGTTGGACGACGACTGTCCTTTCCTCTACAAACAGGGGTGCCACTATATAGGGGTGCCATCCACGTCACCATCCACGTGGCGTTCCAAAAGGAGGTGTAGACCTTCCCCTGGAACACGGCCATAACAACGGCCGTGGATGTGGAACACTCGGCCGGCCCCCCGCTTTACTCGCAGGAACAGTGGATGCACTTCGAACAGCATGGGATTCACTCCACTTCGATGATGGAGAGCATGTCACAGGTTCCTACACCAAACAGGTCGTGAAGTGAAACTTCAGACCGCCGCCCGGTGTCTGCGTGTCTGCAGTCCTCAGCGCCCAAACAACTGACCGACGATTGTCCCAGTGACTTGGCCATCAGAATCCATCATGCTTAACCCCTAAAGCTTCTGCCCAGACGCTCCGTTCACAGCTTTTGGGATACCCGACCGGTCCCTCAAAAGCCAGAAAGACATGGCTTCGACCCCTGGCCATCGGCGACAAGTTGGGTCCCCCTTCGAAGGTCTGTCTGTTTTCTTGCTTCCTCTCGAACATGACTGACTGGTGCGACGATTTCGTAGGGAATCAGGGAAGTTTCGCCCCCAATAGAATCTTTCTATTGGATCCAACTCATTGTCATTCCCTGCTTTCGTCGCACCAGTCAGATGAAGTGCTACAAAAACATGCGGAAACTCTTGGACGAAAAAGACCGACCGCATCGAACCCCCACCCCCACCGGTGCAGGTCAACCGACGAGAACGAGAACAACCGGCGAACGGCTGAGAGGTCGAGAGAAGCAGCTGAAGGGGATGGAAGAGTCCAGTCCAAGACTCCAGTCGAACCTGGATTTGGAAAGGGAGAATCAGAGCTCTTATTGCTAAGTGAATTCTTGGATTCTGTTGCTGTTTCAACAGATTCCAAGTGGTATAGGTGAGTTCTTGGAATCTGTTGCTGCTTCGGAATCGGCCCGGAGGGTCGAAGCAGCACCTCGTCGAGCTGCTTTCGCCAATCCTGCCGCTCTTGATCCTGCCTGGCTGCGGAGGTTCCACCGAAGTCGCGCTCTGCATCTGGACGTCTGTATTCGGTCTTTGCACTGCCCACGACCGAAAGCAGTTCTGCAAAGGAGTGGAACGAAACAAACCATCCCTTTACACCCACTGTTTCTTCCACATCTTTGGTGAGCATGGTGACGGTCTCTCAAGGATGCAGCTTTTCGTGGAACACACCGCCGGACGAGACGTGGAAGGATGGCGCTCTCGGCCCTCGGCCTGGAAGTGAGACTGAGGAACTCGTCTTTGAGATCTCTGAACTGCTGTTCCTTATGAGCCGAATGAAAAAGTGAGTGAAGAGTAGAGGTTTCTGCATAGCCCAGGTTGGATGAGAGAACCTTAAAAAGATTCGATGAAAGGGTAGAGGTTTGGTCGTAGGTCTTTCAGCAGCTTTGGTCTAATTTTCAGCCCTAGAAGTCCATGGCGGCTCGACTTCGCAACCTAAAGCAAAAAAGGAAATTACCATTTTAAAGTAGTTGCGGACTTCCATGACATCAAACCACCTAACATCAGCGCTGTGCTAAGTCTCATGAATTCAGTGCTGCCAAAAACTGCCCCAGGTCGTCCATGTTGGCCAATGAGTCCGGGAGGTTCAGGAAATCCACATGCACCAGTTCTCATGCAATAGATTACAGTTGTTCACCACAAACAAAGGTGAAGGTGAAGGTGAAGGTGAAGGTGAAGGTGAAGGTGAAGGT
>CAXAMN010015836.1:63837-83492 GCA_963970005.1 Durusdinium trenchii | reverse complement strand
AAGGTGAAGGTGAAGGTGAAGGTGAAGGTGAAGGTGAAGGTGAAGGTGGTGGTGGTGGTGGTGGTGGTGGCGGCGCGTCATCGGCTGAAACTGGATGGAGGGTTCTTTCACGTTGACATGTTTCGAAAAAAAAAAAAAAACACCGGACTGGTCAAAGAACTTGGCACCAGACGCTGACATGTAGTTTCTGCAAGTGGTCTTGGGCTAAGCGTGCCTGTCACCACAGGTTGGGTGCAGCGCTTCAGTATCAAGTTAGAACCTCTCTGCCTGACGCGAACTACTCTCAACCTCCCTGCCCTGTGTGGAGAGATGTATAATGATTATTGGTCCAAAATAGGGGCCGTTAGGTTCTTCGAAGCTGAACTGTCAGTATGGGTCAAGACTCGCCATCCCAAGCTGGTCGATCATCATCCTACACGCACCCTTTATATGGCTTTTGGCGCAGCACTCCTGTGGTGCAGCAGCGCTCTTGTGGGGTCTAGTTCCACCTAACATGACCGTCAACCCCCAATTCTATCCATACGGCACACTCGCGCCCTTGTCGAACCCGGAGTGATCAGCAAACATCTCACTTTGACCGCCCTGATGGGGGAGCAAACATCTCAGCTTGTCGAACAACCGTTCCAATGCTTCGCACATCTGCCGTTCCTGTTCTTCGAGATTCCGGAATGCCAACTGCACCACCGAAATAGGCGGGTTCACCTTTTAGGACTATCAACCACTCTGCCGGGTACGGACCGGACGCTGCCCATGAACTCTCCCAAAATCGCAAGAGATTGCAAGCGATCGCTTGAGACACTCATCTACCATTTACCATGCATAGGCCTGTCGCGTTGTCTTTCTGTCTGCGTGAATGGGCCAAATCCTCTCAAAGATGGAGTCGCAAGCTTCACTCCCCACCCCTATCTGAATCTGCTAGTTGCCCTTCTTGATCTCAAACAAAGTGTCAGGTTCTCCCTTTGAACTGATATGTTACAACAATAACACTAAGAACAAAACACATTAATACGCATTATATCACATTGTATATATGTGTGTGTGAGATCCTCCGCGACTACAGGTGACGATGCTTCGCTGCTCGCATGCCCCGTCGCTGCTCCACATGCTTGTGGCCTGATCCTGCAGCTCCTGCTCATGCCTCGAAACCTCAAAGTCAGGTCCAGCAGGGGAACGACATGGCGACTACGGGGCCACTGGCTTTGGACATGGTAAATCCCTCTGGTCCTAGCACGCAAAAGGAAAAGGGACGAATAATGACGAATACATATTAGGGTAGAACCCCGAAAGACGCTCGATTTTCGATCTCTTTGAGTGGCAAAAATGTGGGAGTAAGTGAGAGGTAGCCAGCTAAGCAGAATCAAACGATCTTAAGATGTATGTCAAAAGAAAAAGCTTCTGGCTTCACTCTCCGGCCTCGTTCCATGAGTTTTGCAGGGGGGGGAGGGTCAGGGAAGCCTTTCTGTGGCGAACGCGCTTTTTGTTCCTCAGGTCCATCTCCCAAAAGAAGAGGACGGTCCCCATGGTCCCCAAATAGGTAGTGGCACGGTTTCCATTCTTAGTGGGGATCTATTTGTTATATCTTTTTACGACTGTCTATGTTGGTGTGTGTATATTATATTCTCGAAAGGTTGACCAATACCAGCACCGAGTTCGGGTGATTGGAAAAAAATACATCAGGGGTGTCTAAACCACCCGAACTCCGTGGTGCTGGTACGGCTTTGAGTGGCTTCAACGTCAAGTCATCCTCTTCCCATTTCTTGCGTGTTGGCAATGCTTTCGGAGCACCGGAGCACCTCCGCTTTGTTTGTGGACACTGGACACAGGGAAAGCAACCCTCCAACTGGACGGAAAAAGTCTCCAAAGACCATCAATCACCGATGACATAAATTAAAGTAGCAGACATCATAATGTACCAGGACCCTCCAAGGGGTGTCCAATGGACTACCCCACACTACCTATAGGCTTCCATTGGGCTCCCCTTGGAGGGTCCAGGTAGACTCTTGATTACTAACCCCCCATATAAAGAGGTGTTTCAATTTAAATGGAGGGGGTCTTAGGGGGTCTTATTCATCAAGAGTCTACATTCTTGGTCCTTCTTCGTCCATGCCCCACGGCGACCCACGGGGTCTCCCACCCAGTCCCCAGTCGGTCAGTCGGATCGCCTTGCCCTTCATCTTGGCCGCCTCTGAGTCGAGGTCGCGAAGCTGGGCCTGAGTTCGCTGAAGGACGGCGAGTTCGCTGGGGACAGCGCATTCCGGTACGGACGGTTTCTGCATCTCAACCCGGCGGATCAAAACCCGAGCGTGGTGACTAGGTATCGTCGAGTCGAACCACCCCTCCTCTACCATCTAAACGAACAACTCCCAAAGGCGATGTGGAAAACGGTCAGAGGTGGTATGGCAGTATCCATGTCAAAGTGGAGCAAAAAGACCTCTTTATGTAGCTTCCCAGACCTCTCGAGTGCCAAAACCTTAGCCTATATGGAATCTCAAGAGTGAAATGATTCGCTTTTGCGTATGGCTTTGTTCCAAACCATCACCGGCCTGGACGCCCGTGTTCAAGATCGGGCTGCAATCTGGGGTGGGATTTCTCTTCGCCTATATGTAATAACATCGTCTCTTCACCTTCACCCTAGTAGCGATGGCCTCCAACCTAAGGGCCATGGCCTCCCGCCTAATAGCAACAACAACAACACCGGGTGGTCCCCGCCTTGAACTGCTCCTCGCGCGCGGCCGCGGCACCATGTGCCTCCTTCAGGCGTCGCTCGCAGTCTTGCTGCGACACCTGGAGCGATGAAGTCCACCCCTTCGAAAGGTAAACCTGGATGGATTCGGACGTTCCTTGGCCTTTCTTGGGCGTCCTTCCATTTCCTTTTCCTCTTCGGTACACCATTCCATCTGGAGTTCCTTTCCCTAAAAATGGAGTGCAGATCCATTCGATCGGCGCGAGCTGAGTTGCCAAGCGCTCGGCTTTTGGGTCAGGACTCTTGGATCTGATCCCACCAATCAATTGATAACCATGTACGGTCATTCAAGAAGCTCTCCATCACCGGATGATGGAATCATAGATCTGATCACCAAGGGCTCAAGACTTGTACTGGATTGCATTGCGCTTCATGACAGAAAGCAAGACAAGAGAAGAAACAGGAGAAACCTCACTCGATTCATCTCGGAAATTCTCGTGCTTCATTCCCGCCACCATCGATTTCCATCTGGGTAGTTTTCTACACAAAAATCGTCCTCACTATCGTCCTCCAGACATCCGCATCAACGATTCTTGCTATCTCACGTTCGCATCAGAACGCCAAACGCAACCGGCTGCAGGCAGGCAGCAGCAGCAGTTCGTTGGGATCACGGCGCCTTGCAGTGCGTCAACTCCTCACTGAATGTCTCCAACTTCTCGGCAGCCAGATCCACCTGCTTCAGTAGCTCCGCCTGAAGTGGGGCCACGACCCGCGGAATCGGAATGGGAGAGAATCTTTCGGAATCGGAAGGTGGGTGTGGACATTGGAATGAGACCGCCCCAGTTGGACCTCGTTGGAATATCAAACACCAACAAAATCAACTAGTTGGGAGGTCCCCCCCTATTCAAATACAAGCCCAAGTGGACCACGGCGCGAGGGTGATGTTTTGAAGATATGGTCAGACGACCAACCGAGCCGCTCCCCGCCGCCGCCCCCTTTCTTTCGTCTGCTGTTTCAACCAATGTGTCCATCCATGAAGGTCATGACCTTATGTTGCTTCGTAGTTCAATGTTCAAAAGACACGATCATCAATCATTGAGTTGGTAAGTCATCGGGATCCTCAGATCCTAAACCACCTTCATGCATGCAAATCCATGCATCCATCCGGTCACTTGTAGAAGTGGAACTGGATGAACTGGCAGGCACATCTTCACTTCCGAACTCGCCAATCTGGATAGCAGCTTTACTCCATAGCGATCACGTTCTTCCACCGGATGCCCTCGTACCAACCGGATGAGACGGGCCGTTGTTCCGTGCCGTTCTCGGTCCCACCCGGTCCACCGGACCGGCAAGCGAACATGGAACCTGAGAATTGATCTGTGCGACCAGTGGTCTTGGAAGTTCCATGTGCTCCGAATAAGGGGGAAGTGAGTACATAACGAATTATATATAACTCTTCATCTATTCCATCCATGGAGTGGGTTCCGGGACACGCCGCACTTGTGGGAACCAGTCTTCCTTCGGCCGCCTTCCCCACAGTCCCACGAGCTCACCACGGCCACGGCCACGCCTCTTTGGCTTGCCAGTGCTGCCGTCGCGTCTCGGCCCTCGGCAACCAACGGAGCTCCGACGTGTCTAATAGGTAATCCTAGACCACCTAGACCTCAGGTAGATATCTTGATTCATAAAACCATCACCGCCGCCCCCCTCCCCCCCGATTTTTGGATGGTAAAACTTTTGACTTTTTGGGAGGTTGTATCAATCCAAGAGTTCACATTAAGGTGGATATGACTTAAAGGAGTCTTGCACATGTCACGAGTCACAACATTGGCTAGTCCGGATGTGTTGCATGGCGGACGGCGGACGCGGGCTCGGACCAGCAGGACACCCCGGAACTAACAAGTACAGTAAGCTTCCACTCAGAGCTTTGCTAAGAATGAGCTGGCACTTGTATTTCTTCCATGTGACCCTCGATGAACAGGATACTCTCAAATGTTCAGCTTTTCAACTTGTCAACCCGAAAAAGAATCGAATGTATGTATTGTAATAACAATCTGTCACAATCTGGCCACCCCAATCCTGCCGGAGATCTAGGCCCCTCAGGTACCTCCCTCTCTGTCTGTCGGCCACTCGATCTCGTCGGCTGCTCAGGTTCCCTGACTGACTGTCTGACTTCTCCAGCTGCGCGCGCAGCTGTGCGTTCTCCGCGTGCAGGCGCGCCTTCTCCTCGGTGATTCGAATCACCCGCCCACGAAGCTGCACAGATCGAGCTGCGAAGGGGCGAGAAGTCAAAAGAAAAGAACGAGATGCATAGATAAATAACGGTTATTATAGAGCCAAGTTTTATGTCACATTATCTAAGACTTCTATTGGTTTGGCCTGCACTTTCACCTATATAGCCAAGTTTTTTGCTGAGAATTACATCCCTTCTTTCATGGTCCTCAGTCATGTTTCTCTAGCATCGGCTTTTAGGTGTTCCTTTACCAGTTGTTGGGATTCCTAGTCTAACCCAATGTCGGGCGCCGTGAGACGAACATGGGGCATGCGCCCGGGTCTCCCGTCGAGCCAAAACCGAACCAAACCAACCATGGCCTAGTTGCTCAATAGGTCTGACCACCGGCCGGACCTACGTCTCCCTTCTCACCACCGACGCCCTTGATCGGTAGATCCTGTCCAACGACTGAAAAAAACGCGCGCCTGCTCGTGCGCCTCTTCACGTTCCTGCATGTTCTCAAGCTTCTCCTAGCGAATGATCTCAAAGGCAGACGGACTGTTCAAAGGAACTGATCTGCAAACTGATCTGCAGGAGCGCAGAACATGGAAAAAAACTGGATGAATCTTCTTCTTCGGGTTTCCTCCTGCAACCGCAACCCTTGACGGATGCAACCCGTTTCCGGCATGTCCGCTCAAACGGGTCCAGAAGCACGATAATCAAGAGAGCCCTAGTGAAGCCGGGCGAGTTGCATAACGCGCGGTGGGACGGGCTTTAAGCCTGTCTGAAGCAATGTCAGGCAGCGCCTCATTTCGCTTGGTATAACGGTCAAGATATCTCCAATCCAACAAAACACATATATTTGTATAGTATAATTTTCTAGAATACAATATAACGTAACATAACATAACATAACATAGCTGCAACATATTGAACAATAAATAGTGTGTGTGTATATATATATATAACTATATGTCTACCCCAACGCTCTAGCAGCCTTTTCTGGAGTGTCCCACAGTTGAGCGTAGTCCCACAAAGGCCCTTTGGCCCGTCACGGACTGTGAAACAGCCAGCAACCTTGCGTAGCTTCACCGAGTCGGAGAAGGCGCGTCAGCGCCGAGACTCTCGGGGTCAACGGCCAGGAGATCTCCAAAGTGGAAGTCGAGGCGCCCAGAACATTGACTCACTGGGATGGGGACGAGCCACACCACCCAACTCCATGTGACTCCTTGATAACAGGTTTGAGTGTTGTGGCCTGATTGAATCCAACTTTCAACTGCCGCCACAGGCACGTCATCTACAGATGAGGCTGAGGAAGCTGCTGCCTCGGTTGAATCCCAACCGCCGGAACAAGATCTCGAAGAGTATGGAAGTTTGTAGGCGATGTTAAGGACAGAAGATCACATCTTCTGATATTTACCAAAAAGGGTTTGCTCACTGTACAGCCTTTTTTGGTGTCAAGTATTCTTGTCACATTACTGTCATAAGGCCACGGAATTCCACAACCCGGCCGCTTGGGCCCGCGCTTAACCAGTCCACTCCACGGAGGCACTCGCGGAGCGATACTGGAGCTTCACGAGAAAAGCACCAGGCCCAAACCCAAAAAAGATTGTAAAAGGCGGGGTTCTGGGGAGGATTTGTTCATCAACCAAATCGTTGAAAACTTTTGCTCACGGAGCTATGGGGTTCTTACTTCAAATAACAATGAGTTGCCCGCGGACACTTTAGAGACAGGTTGCTGGTGCTGGGCGCCGGCGCTGGCCCTGGGCAAGGATAAGCCTTCACCTCTGAGTCTGGCTGCCTCTAGGGTGAGACTTCAGTGCCTGGGAGAGTCCACTGATGGAGAGGTCAAGATCCAGTGAAGGCGAGGTCGTCGTTGGAGGCCTTTGAAGAATGGGCGAGGATAAGCCTTCACCTCTGGCTGTCTCTAGGGTGAGACTTCAGTGCCTGGGAGAGTCCACTGATGGAGAGGTCATAGATCCAGTGAAGGCGAGGTCGTCGTTGGAGGCCTTTAAAGAATGGGCGAGGATAAGCCTTCACCTCCGGCTGGATGGGCCTTGGGTGAGACTTCAGTGCGTGGGAGAGTCCACTGACGATCACATGACGATCACATCTCACAATCACGAGAGCTCCACTTCGACCTTTTTGTCGTGTGGAGGCTGGGTCAAACACGCGGCTGGGAGGCACCTTGCCTTTCCCCGGGTCCTTGCCTTTGCCCTTGCCCTTCGTGCTCGCTGCACGGGCTCGGGCTTGGCGACGCTCGTCCTCTTGCGATGCATCGCGAAGGGGCCTCCACACAGTTCGGCCTTTCGTTCGGCCTCTCACTCCGCCTGCCACTTCTTCTTCGCCTGTCACGGAGCAAGAGACAACAGCAAGAGACAACAGCACTTGTCACAACACTTGTTGGCCTGTGGTACTCGTCCCACTGCACTCCAGGGCACGGCCTCAAGACAACAAGCTACGTTGTCACCAACCCGTCACCAAGCTGTCACCAAGCAAACTCAGGCTCACACGGCATTGGCGCCTCTGCTGCAACCAGGCGCTTACCAGCATAGCAAGGCGGACCAGCCTCAAGCGGCCAGATCAGTGCAACCTGACGCTCGATACTCTCTCGCTACCCTCTCGCTTCTCTCTCGTTACTCTCTCGCTACTCTGAGGCCGCGGCGTAAACTTGGACACCATCAGTTCAACCCACTTGAGAAGAAGACCTCTTGTGACAACCTCTTGATTGATAACGGCTGCGTTGCATTGCAGTGTGGGCAAGTGTAGTCAAGTGTAGTGCTGTGAGCTGGCTGGGCACGTGGTGGAGACTGGCGCTGGTGCTGTGAGCTGGCTGCGCACGTGGTGGAGAGAGGTTGCTGGCGCCAATGCTGGTGCTGGGCGCTGGGCGCTGGTGCTGGTGCTGGGTGCCGGGCGCAGGTGCTGGCGCTGGCGCTGTGAGCCTCGCTGTGCACGTGGTGGAGACAGGTTGCTGGCGCTGGCGCTGGGCGCCGGGTGCCGATGCTGGTGCTTTGAGCTGGCTGTGCACGTGGTGGAGACAGGTTGCTGGTGCTGCATGGTGGTGGTGGTGCTGGGTGCTGGGTGGTGGCGCTGGTGCTGGTGCTGTGAGCTGGCTGCGCGCGTGGTGCAGACAGGTTGCTGGCGCTGGTGCTGGGCGCCGGCGCGGGTGCCGGCGCTGTGCTGGTGCTGTGAGCTGGCTGTGCACGTGGTGGAGACAGGGCGCCGGGCGCCCGTGCTGGTGCTGGTGAGCTGGCTGCGCACGTGGTGGAGACAGGGCGCCGGGCGCTGTGCTGATGCTGTGAGCTGGCTGTGCACGTGGTGGAGACAGGGCGCCGGGCGCCGGTGCTGGTGCTGGTGAGCTGGCTGCGCACGTGGTGGAGACAGGGCGCCGGGCGCCGGGCGCCGGTGCTGGGCGCCGGGCGCTGGGCGCCGGTGCTGGTGCTGTGAGCTGGCTGTAGGACGTGGTGAGCTGGCTGCGCACGTGGTGGAGACAGGTGCCGAGCGCCGGTGCTGGTGCTGGGTGCTGGGTGGCGGTGCTGGTGCTGGTGGTGTAGCTTGCATATGTGAGGATCTATTTTCGGATCTTTTTCCCAGATAGCGAAGCTATTCGTGTACTTTTGCGCGCAGAATCTTATACGCACAAGATCATACGGCCTTATCGTTCTGCAGACCGTTGCTTCAAGCATGCTACAAAGTCAATAGTGGCGCTGGATACTGCTTGGCCTTGGGCCAATGACACTTACGGGCTTTGCTGTTTGCGCGCATACTTTTGTGCGCATAAACTTGTACGCGCAAGATCATACGTTGTTATTCCCCAAGTAGGGATAGCTATGGGCTATGGGGTTCTTGCTGCAAATAAGAATGAGCTGGCTGCGCGCGCTTTCGAAAGAGTGTCGGTGCTGGCGCTGGTGTTGTGGTCCTGGGCGCTGGCGCTGTGAGCTGGCTGAGCTGGCTGAGCGCGCGTTTAAGACGGGCGGCGGCGCTGGTCGGTGATAATGGATGAGGCTAAGATTTGTTTAGGTTGTTGTTTTTTCTCGCGGTTTGTTGGTTCTGGGCTCGTGCTTTAATCGTCGTGGATGATATCACCGTGGTCCATAGATCACTTGAAGCATTTGAAAAACGACCTCATCCAACCTCACCCCGGTTCTAATGCTCTGACGGCTTGGATAAAGCCACGTCTGACAAACTCTAGTTGAAATCATCAACCCTTCCGCGCACTTCACTCTTCCAATCCCTGGGTTGCCCGACAGTTTCAACCAAAGAGGTTGAAGGAGAGCACGAAGCAAAGCGGGGATATCTTTGAGGCAATCAGCAGGCTGTCTTCCGTGTAAGTTCCGGGGGTGGTGTTGGTGAAGAGCATCATCTCAGACAAAACGATGTTAAACTTAACCTTGGAAGCATAGGGGAGTTATTTTTTAACACCAAAATTTCGACCCAGAACCCCCACAGAGAATAACGACAAACGCTCAACAAAAAATTACACCAGCATAGACCCAGATAGCTAGGCAGAATCCCACGACCTGTTGACATGCGACTGGCTGGAACAAGAATGTACGCAGCCTACACAGCCAGCTTACGGCACCTCCACAGCGCGCACAATCAGCTGACACCAGCACCGGTGCGCTTTGCCAGCTGGCAACACTGGCAGCGGCGCCAGCGCCCGACCAGAGTGATTGTTAGCGCCAAATTTTCCCCAGAACCCACATAGAGAATAATGACAAAGGCTCAACAAGAATTTTAGGTGGTTGATGAACAAACCCTTCCCAGAACCCCCCTGGCATCATTTTTCCCCGTTCCCCCTGCCTTCTTTCCACCGTCCACTTCACCGCCGGCGTAACTTTCTTGCTGCGCTTTCGCAAAGCCAGCTGCTTTCCTTGGTGAGGCGATAGAGTTCAAGGGTTGCCCACTCTGTGTGAGAGTGTGGCTCAAAGAAATATCCTTAACAATTACATACCAAACATGATTTGAACACAGAATCTTGGACAAGACTCAATGCTTCCATGGGAATTCCATGGGGGTCCTATTTTCCAACATCTCAAAAAGAAAACGTTTAGTCCTCCAAGCAACAGCTCAATAAACAGCAGGGAAAAAACAAAATTCCAAAACCCTAGCGCCTTTCAATGGAAAACATTGCGCGCAGTTAAGCTAAAGGCTTCAATAGAATACAAAAAATCTCAAATTCGGTTCAACCCTGCCTCCGTCACTCGTTCTGCTTCTCTTTCCTTACACCAAAAAATAGAAATAAAAGAATCATCAAAATCGATGAAAATCGCTAAAAAAAACCAAATTATCCCGGCAAGAGACCCCAAACAGTGTGAGGTCTATGAGCAGAAAGTCTAGAGACCTAGACGCATTGGGGTCCAGAGAGGTGACGGCGGTGATGAAGGTGGGGATCGTGGCGAGTGAGAGTGGGGGTGGGAGTGAAAGTGAGAGTGAGAGTGAGTGTGACTGTGAGAGTGAGTGTGAGTGAGTGTGTGAGTGAGAGTGAGTGAGAGTGAGTGAGTGTGAGCGCGAGTGAGTGTGAGTGAGAGTGAGAGTGTGAGGGACTGTGAGCGTGAGTGAGTGGGAGAGTGAGAGTGTGAGAGTGTGAGCGTGAGTGAGAGTGGGAGAGTGAGTGAGTGAGTGTGAGTGAGGTGAGAGTGAGTGTGAGTGAGAGTGTTGTGTGAGTGAGAGTGAGAGTGAGAGTGAGTGCGAAGCGAGTGTGAGTGAGAGTGAGTGTGAGCGTGAATGTGAGTGAGCGAGGTTCACAAAGTCCCTGCCACGAAATCTGCACATCGAGGGTCACAGAATGCTGCGCCTGCCAGGAACTCTGCACATCGAGGGTCACAGAGCGCTGCGCCTGCCACGAAATCTGCAACCGAGCACATTTAATCCAAAAGTCGCGATTCACTGCGCCTGTCACGAAATCTGAGCTCCTCGACGATCACTACCATGTCCAAAGCGCTGCGCCTGCCACGAAAACTGCATTTCGAAGTAAAACAGCTCCGATACCTTGTGCCTGTCACGAAAAGTCGACTTTGGAGCACCAAAACACGAGGTTTCCCTTGCGCCTGCCACGAAAAGTGACCACCTTGTACCAAAATGCGCGCGGCATTACAACGAGAGCGCAGCCGCTAGCAGCACCTGCCGCCGCCGCCACCCAGATTCTGCGAGCCTGCGCAGTCGAAATGCCGAGAGGCACGACTGCAGCGAATTAGCCGTTCACGCCCGTAACAGCGATCTAAGCACACCTGCTTTTCACTTACCGTAAGAACCCCTCAGTGTGCCCACACTTTGGGGAAAAATCATCAAAAATCGTTGAGAATCAACAAAAATCATCAAACATCGATAAAAATCGCTAAACATTAATTGCGGGTGGATATTAACCTAACAACCCGACAGTTGCTGAGGCTATCCGGCAACTATGAAGTGATAAGCAACTCGCAAATACTTTCTCCTCGAGGTGCAGCTTGAGCCAAATGGTCATTGGCAGTTATGCGCTATGCTTATGTACATGCAACGTCGCTCCACTATAAGCATTGGGCGCACATTCAAATTCAAGGGTAAGTGTCCTGCGCGCTCGACTGCATCGTATTGAATTTGGCCGCAAGACCTGAAAGTCTTTAAACTACATTCACTACCGAAACTAAGCGGGCTTTACGTATAAATATGCCTAGACCATGGCTAGCTGCTCATTTTGAATTAAACAGATAGTTGAATTAGCCACTCTCAGACCTCTCAGTAGATCTTCGTCTCGAGATAGTCCAAACTTCTCTATCGGATCGGTGATGCGACGAGATCGTGGTGACTTCAACTACACATAGGTATAAGATGTCCATGTTGGTGGTCAGGATACACTTAATGACTTTGCTTCAGCAATGGACTCAGATCCGGTGGATCGAACCATGCTTAGCTGTCTGGTATCTTACCATTGCCTCCAACCTCGGCCATCATACCTCCAATTGTTTGTGGTTTCCATATTGATTCCAGTTTTGAAATGACCATGTATTGTCACGGTTTCTGGAACCTGTGTCACCTTTGCCTCGCCTTTGCTCTTGGCACTTCGATCTTGGTTGGATTGGTCCAGAGAAGGTGTCCATGAGATTTCTGGTTGTGACCTGAAGATGCCGCCGATGATGATTTCGTTGACCCTTTTCCTTCATCTGCCTCTTTGATTTCTGGAGCTGTGCTCGGCTGCGCCTTCACACCGTATTTGCGTTGATCCACAAGTCTTTTGATCTGCCCCGGCTCCAACATGGTGTTCCAACGTTCGAAAGGTTTTTTGATCATGGGCTATCTCGATCATCACCTGTTGTGCGACTGGTGGCCTTTTGATTTTGCACTGATCCATCACCAGCAAGATGGGTCTATCCCATTTTGATTTGGGTTTTGCATGGAGAACGTCGATGGTATTGATGCACTTGCGAGTACGTGAACCTTCAAAATCCTCTCAGAAATACGAGTATGCGTCAACACCAAAGATGGCGCTATACACATTTTCGGATCAACCTCGACATAGTATGAGCTTTCCCAAGTTTGATCTCCTCGGCCTCTTCTGGGGTTGAGTTCGCGGGGATCACAACTTCAGTGAATTCATGTTTGAACATATCCGGAGTGAATCCAAATGCCATGACTTGTAGTGCGAATTAATTGTCCAATCATGTATTCTCCACAGAAACGGTGCCCTGCCTCCTCGAACGTGATCTTTTGTTGATCTGCATACGCTGTCATCGTTGGGTCGATGGGCATGTCGTTGGCATCGAAACCATTGAATACTTTGTTAGTAAAGTCGGACATCAAGCCGCTTCTCTCTGAACTTCACTTTGAAATCGGCAATGCTCATCAGGTGGTAGGACTGTATATCGGTGCGATCAATTGTCCAATACAGCGAATAAGGTACCTATCCATCAATCAGGGGCTTTGTCTTGGCAAACTCCGACTTGACGGGCGCCTCCGCTTCTTTGAACACCAGAGTTCGCACGATGCTCTGGATCACTGCGACGCTGCTCACCCATCCCATGGGGAGTACTGCCACGGCCGGATAGACCTGCTTACCCGGTTCACCGCCCAGCAGTGCTGCATCCACTAGCTTGCCGAAGGCCATAAGCCGAAACCAACAGGCCGGCAGTCTGAACAAGTTGAAGCATTGCGAAGTCTTCAGAATCTACCAACCACACCTCACGCTCCTCCTGCTCCACAAGGGTGAGCTGGCCCAAATAGGGCAACAACTTGTCATCACCATCACCCCTATCCTGGAACATATTGGAGGGGATAAGATTGCTGATGAATCTCTGCATACGCACCACTTGCCCGTCCACTTTCTTTTCCTTCTTGACCGCCCCCGCCCCGTTGAGCACAGGACGGCCTCGATGGTCCTTGAACGCGTCATCAGGGTCCACAGCCACCATGAGGCCTCGAGGCCTCGCTCAAAGGCCGCTTGCACCACCTTATCCCATTCTTGATCCGAGGCTCTTACCTTTGACTGATGGGGGGACCTCATGCCAATCCTGCACCGGCGTGAGGCAGCCTTCCGGGTCCTGAAGCTTCATCATAATTGGTCAGGCAGGAACTTCACAGCATCCTGGATCGCAGCCTGTCCCACCTTGGGCCAAGCTGCAACAACCTCCTCAGCATTAATGTCCTCCATCTGCACCACGAGATCACCTTGATAGTCGAAACGGGCGGCCACTAGCTGCTGGGCCGCGTCACCAAACGGCTCACACGAGATTCCAGCGACCTCTACGTAGCATAGGGAACGACACAGGTGATCCACCGTCAGCTTCTGTCCTCAGGAAATTCAGGAAATTCGCCATGCAGGCTGCCCCCTTCAGCAATCCTGGGGTCCTTCTCCTTGAGATATGCCATCACCGCCCGCGGGTTGATGGGTAACAAATCATCACCTCGCAGTTGCTTGGAGGATGATGTCCTCGGGGGACACTCCTTGCTCCAATGAAGTTTGCGCTACGCCGCTACGTGGCCAAGAGGAGAGTTCCTCTCCTGCAACAACCTCCACAGGCCAGCGAGCATATCCACTGGAGTACGTTGCTTTCCCAAATAGGCCTTTCAGACCTCCCGCCAAGAGCCCTTCGGCTCGGCTTCACCCTCTTCTTCTCCTGGACCCTTCCAGGGTCAGTCACTGGCGACATGCGGGGCCTTACTGGCGCCAGGCTCTATCCCCCTCGACTTGAGGTATGCAGTGAACTCTTTCACGCAGTCCTTTGCGAAAGCCCATCCCGGGACCTTCCCATCAATCTCTTCCTGGGTGAGCTGACCGGCCCCCCCAAGTGAATAGAGGCACCTCGCCGAACAGCTCCACACTCGAGGCTGGCCCCTGCACAGAGATGATAGGCACATCTTCTGACCAACTTCTGACCAGCTCCTTTCTGCATCCAGTCTCTCATCTGAGGGTCACTGGCCAGGACATAGGAACCAATGACCCATTGCCCTTGCGCATCCGCACTCAACGGATCCGTCACTTCCACAATGACAGTACCATGTGCAGCACTGCCATCATCGAGAACTGCTCCTTCAAGGAGCATCCCAGGGCGGCACTGCAAACGGCTCCATGGCTTTCCACTCCCACCCCCTGCCATCCCCGTTGTGTGGACGGCAGGGGGGGTAACAGTTGCTGGAGCCCAGAACTGAAGAGCGGGTCGACATATCTTCGTAGCTCCTCTAGCAAGCAACGACTCGGCAAAACTCATTGCAATAAACTATGTATGGCATGTATTCATTCTTTATGTGTTTTCTGGTTTGTTTTTGCATATTTATATGTTGCATAATTATCATAATGACCAGGCACTGCACAAAGACTTGTTCCACAGTATGTCTAGAACCCGAAAACATTATCAGAACCTGTTCACACTGTTCACATGCATCTCCCGATATATGTATATATATATATATATATAGTGTTTCTTTTTTTTGGGGGGGGGACATGTCTTCAGCCCTCCCCGGGTGCTTGCTGCGCAAGCGCTGAGTCTCTCCGATATACCTTTCATGGCGAGGTCACGGACTGGAATGGTCACACAGATCAAAAGACTCGAGCTCACATGGGTGTGCCCTGGCTGGGTTGGGGGGGTCAGTCGGTCAGTCTCCCTATTTCAGCTACACACCCACATGGACTACGAGCCACTCGAGAGCCACTTCGCCCTCTTGCGCAGCAAGCTCCTGGTCAAGCTGCTGGTGCTTCACCTGGCAATCAGAACTCGACCAGGGCAAGGCTTGACCAAACCAAAGGGTGCAGGCTTCTGTCTTTCTTCCCCGATCTCGCCCAGCTCGCTCGCTCGCCCAAGCCATCTCTCCGAACGGTCCCTTGGAGCCCAATCACATCCTTCGGGTCGAAGACCGAACTTCATGGTGTGACCCGAACCACAGGGAGTGATGAACTTCGATGGTGTCAAACACCAAAAAGAAGTGAATGTTGTCAACTGTGGGTGGAAATGAGAAGAAAGCCGACTTAGTAACTACATGCTTTACCATTCACCGACGACCGGAATGATTCGGATATGGGAAAATGCTAAGGCCAGACCAGTTAGTGGTTGATTGCTGTGTTTATGACGTGCAACAGAATACAATGTTGTGCAATGGTGATGCAGTGGTTTGCAAAGTGACGCTATGTTGTGAAGTGGATTGTCGCAGGAAAGATTATAGAGTACACCAAGGATCGTTTGCGCTGTAGCAATTAGCAAAGTGAAAGGATAGCCACAAGATCATCTGGTTCGAAGCGTTCCCCAGCAGAAAGAAAAAAAACACTTGGCCTTGGCTTCGCCCGAACTGCTCCGAACCTGTCCACAACTTCCCAAATCCATCGGTGCAGTGGTTCTCCCGAAACTCCTCCGCCCCGGAGCTCTAGTCTCTGCCTCCAAGGCCTTAGTGTTCATTTCAGCTGCTTGAACTTTCTCTTCGCAAGCCTGGCCCGGTCATGAAAACGAAAGCGCTCAGCGCTCGCTTTGAGGCTGGAGTCCCCGGTGGCTTGGCTGAAGTTCCAGAACGAAGGCGATGTACAGCCACCGACAAGCAAATCTCGAGAGCTTGTATCTGTGGACTGCAGGCGCAAAGGTCATGAAAGACTAAACCAGTACCGAAAACACAGTTTCGGCAGAAGCTTCCATCATGGAAATTGAAATCCTTGTGTTCTTTTCATTTCAAAAAAGGTGTCATGAGTTGGATGGCCAGGGCCACGAATGGAATACATGTTGGTTCATCTTCACTATCCAATGTTCAGTTTCGGCTGGTGAGTCATCGGTGTTTAGACCTCACCGACCCAACCTTCAGCTCCTTTTGATGCTTCATCTGCTCCTCCTGTGCAGCCGCGCGCTGCTTTGACATCTCCTGGCTCACGAGCTCGTCTGCTTGGTTCAAGCGGAGAACCCCCTTTGGTGGCTGGCCTTTGTGTTGAACATTGACCACAAATTCGATGGAAGCGACAACCGTTTATCAGTGAATCCACTGACATCCACTGTTCTATCGCATACTGCGGGTAACGAGTTGCACCCGTTTGGTTCCTTGGATCTTGAAAAAGGAGGTTCCCAGTCGGGACGAGAAAAAAAACGAAGTATCAATCAACGATGCGACATCCCTTGGGTCAAGAAGATTGAGGAGCTGTCATTCTTTCAGGCACCGAGTTGGCTTTCATTCACCAGCTTTCCTCCCCTCTCCCTTCTCAAAACTCCTCGTGGAGGCGGCGTGTCTCCTGAGGGGAGATGGGTGAGCCTCTTTGGGTCCGGGTAGCATCCACTAAGATCAAGAGCGCATGGGTGATCGAAGGTACAAAGACTAGCTAGACCACACCCACTTCCTGAGGGGTGTACTCTAGTGACTCTAGTGTATACTTCTTTCATTCTTTGGCCCATCGGATCTCTATCGACCCTGGCTTCGACCCATCTGCCAGTGCTCGCGCCTGCTCAAGCTCCAGGCGGGCTGCTTTGGCCTCGGGGGATGTCGGGGCGGCTTCCGCATGCAGACAGGCACCGAACTTTGGCCCGTCTGAAGGCATGCCTCCAGCACAGCTGCCTAAGACTCCGAGTTTCGCCCTGTGTTCTGCCACAAATCCCTTCAACACCCAAAAAAAAATCCAAAAAATTAACACCCAAAAGCTCAGCCGGCACCGGGCTGGGCCGACCGAACCCCCGTCCTTCGTCCCCCGCCTTCCTCCTTCAACACTCCGACGAAAAGGTTTTGGGACACCGGAATCGGGCCGGACCTGCACGTCCGCATCGTTGGCCCGCCGCTGCTGCGCGCCCAGCTCCTCGCCTTGTGCCTGGGGAGACGGGGAGAGTTGCAACGCGGAGTGGACGTGGTGGACGCGAGACGGTGAAACAGACCCGTTGGAGAGAGCTGTGGGTTTGGAGATGATGCCTACTTGGGGGGGGAGCCATGACCGTTTGTGAATGTCCGTGATAGAAGATGTGGTTCAAACACTGGATGGTCTTTTCTTCACCTCCGAGAACGGTTCTGATTTACCTTTGGCACCTCGATCTGGTGAACGTCCGAAAAAGGTTCAAAGGTGTGCCGATGAGGATGTGAACAGGTACAATGCTGTCAGCATTGCACCAACCATCAACCACCCATCCATTTGCCATCAATGAGTGGATGTCCTTACCTCTTGGGTAGACTCATGCGTTCTGTACTCTGGAATTCTATCACATGGGTCTTCACACGGATTTCTGGGGACCGCCAGGGCACGAGGCCGCCTACCAACCCCGGTGCCAACCCCGTGTCTGGTGGTCTCCATAGATAGAGACGAGTTCCAACTCCAATACTGAGTACAAACACAAGTTGCTCTTCGCCCGAAACAGAAAGTGCCGGCACCGGACCGTCTTCAGACCTCCTCCCACTCCTCAACCTCTCCATCTCCCAATCCTCCTCCCACTCCTACACGCGGCAAGGTCAAACCAACGCGTGGAACGCGAAAGCACTGAGAGGAACGCCTCGAAGGCTTGCAGCTGCTTGCTCTTCTCAAGGGCCTCCTGAGCGTCCCGCGCGTCAGCTACGTGCGGAACGCCACGTGAGGGAGCCACGTGCATTCTCCGCCACTCGGGAGCCACGGACGCTCAGTTTGTGTTTTTCTTTTTGGGGTTCGAAGTCCGAATGAAAGTAGGGCCTGGCAGGGCCAGAAGGAATCCATGCAAGGCCAGATGTACCAAATTCTTTGAATGATGTTTTGGCTTTGTAAGAAGCAAGAATGGGTGGGCAAGAGGCGTTCTGACCTGCAGCCAACCCAGTTCCACAAGACTTGTTCCGCAATACGACTGACGGGGAACCGTTTTCCTTCGTAAAAACGACACCTGGTCGTAGAGCTGTCGGTAGCGCTGCACTTCACGACGGGCTTGCTGCTCATCCGCCACCTTGGGCATTGGCAGATGTAAGTCGGTGTGGGGAACGGGTCGAAAAGTGGCCCAGACACGACTTATGGGACTGGCATATTTACCATCATTTATATACCCCGTTTCAACCCCAATGTATGCAAATATTGAATATACATTGAGTGTATGGGTTGAGTCACCTGACTTCAACTGACTTCAACTGACCAGGTGAAGAAGAGCCTCCTACATGACACCGATCGAGATCAACCCATCTGACCACTCGTTTGATGTCGAAAGGGTCACATGTTGGATGCTCAGAAAGAAGACTCACGCGGGCTCTCATGCAGGTTCTAGATACGAGTCACAGCCCTAACCAAAAATGCCTTATGATCTGGTGGTTCCCTTCTGATTAACCGGCAAAGACTGCCACTCTGGCAAATAGCTAAACAGTCCGAGATCACTGAAAAGGGGCGTAACTGCATAACAATTTGGCAGAACTGCATAACAGACAGAACTAAAGAGCTTCAAACTTCAAACATCTGTGCATTTGCCATCTTCACAGAAGTGTCCGACCTTGCGATCGAGCTCTTGCTTCCACACGCGCTGCTCTCGCTGGCTCTGCAGCTCCCGCTCCTGGGCGAAAAGAAACAACCACGAGGGCCTCCGATCGTCGACCGCCAGCCCAGACGTTCCGGACCATGATCCAAATAGCATGTGTTCCATGTCTATGTGAATGACAGTGCAAGCACATGCAAGCGCTGAAATTTCATTTTCGCATTCAAAACCACATGTGATATCATATGACCCAGAAAAGAAACCCTTTGACAGGACCCCCCCTCAGTGCAGTCGATCCCATCAGGTTCAGTTGACCTACCTTTTTGAGGCCCGACCATGGTGGTGTAAAGACGGCCGTGCTGACGACCGGAGCGTCTTCGCTTCTCATGGTGATCTCTTTGCACTTCAAGAATCCTGGAATCCCACAGCAAAAAAGGTATCCCTATATAATATATACCTAGGCCTAGAACCTGAATGACCTCTATTTTGGATCACCAACCACCCGAAATTAGGTCTTTTCCTATCAAAACGGAGGTCAAATGGGCTCTAGGTATATATATATATGGGGGTTGTTCAAAAGTCCTTTCATTTTTTTCCAGGCCTTTCGCAGGACCTTCGCGAAGCTTTCGCAAACTTTCGCGCGTGGGGTTTTACCACTGTCGGCGAAAATGGTTTTTCGTTGGGGCTAGAGGCTTTCAAGGATTCATGCAGTTGCCCTGGCACGTCTTGTGTCCTCTGATCACTGACACATTGATTGCTGAGGAACAGGAAGCCAGCCAACCAAGCAGTTTTCATGTTGGTGTGTTTTTGGTTGGGCACAACCCTCCATGAACAAGAGATGGCTCAGTCAGGCCAGTTTGCTCAGACTTCCAATTTGCCGGGAAAAAGCAAAATGGTTCAGACTTCCAATTTGCTTTTT
>CAXAMN010015836.1:37481-53837 GCA_963970005.1 Durusdinium trenchii | reverse complement strand
GGGGGGCGCTCCTTTCACTTTCAAGCTATCCGTGGTCTGTGAGCGCGAAAAGCAGAGTTCAAGCTATCAGTACCGAGTTTGTGAGCACCTTCCAAAAACCATCCAAAGCCTGGTGACTGCAATTTCCACATGGGTTTCGTCGGTCCACCGGCCGAATCACCCCCAATTTCTAGATTCTAGATGATATCTTCCCTTCCACTGGGGTCTTTTCCACGTCGTGTTTCTTGCTTTTTTGGGGAGACTCCCGAAACCGCTGTCTTTCACACCTCGGTCGCTCTGCGACAGCGCGGCGATGGACCTGGTGAAATCTTGATTCGACAAGGCGTGATGTTGCAACTCCTCCGGGTCAACGGTCACACGGACAAGCTCGCCGAGGGTGACCGAGTGTGAATGAGGAGAACTCACCTGCCGGTGACCTCACCGTCAACCTCACCGTCATCACCGATGCCAAAAGAAACACGACAAAGAAACAAACTAAGAACAACCAGAGCACTAAAGACTATATACGTTGAACTGCTTGCTCTTCGGTTATAAACTAGTTATAAAGATAGAATAATTGCACACGTTTCCGTGAAGTGAGGACTTCTGTTCACTGAGTGCATTAACCGGGCACACACCTGTTTTGTGGTACGAGGTACAGACCATCAACTCTGGAAAACCAAAAGAACTTGATCTGCTGAGCGTATGGTCCTTTTGGAGAGTAGATGTCATCCCTCCCAAAGTCCGCCCTTTCACGCGCAACCTGCGCTCTGCGCGGCCCTTGGGTGTCCATGTTCGCCACACGACGGCACCGGTCCAGTCCCACGAGTCCTGTCCTCACACTCCCGGCACTTGGCTCGAAGTTGCTCCCTGCACGGACCGGAGGGACGTGACGGCCATGCCGGAACGGAACGGGCGGAACGAGAGGGAGGAGACGACTTGGGGGCGGCCGTAACCGTGGATTGATATATACTTCTATATACTTCAATGCCGCTGAAAGACAGGGTGAAATCCACACAAGCATGTTGGCCTGCACCTACTGGTGGGAACATCCCAGAATCGCCAAAATTGGTAGATTCTCTCAGAGTCAAGCCTTGGGTAGAAAAGTGAATCAACATCCAATGTCTCAGTCAATACATGTTCTGAAGAAGCTATCAAAAACGAAGTACATAAGTGTTCAGGCAGCCGGGACTTGAAAAGGGTCGCGCATTTGGACCCAGATGAAAGAGAGCCTTAGTCGTGCCAGCTCAGCTTGAGCTCGTCGAGTGCTGTCGTCTTGCTCAGCCTGCAACGGCAACACACATGTGGGCCCCTCGTAAGGGATTTCTTACCCAGGCAAGAAATGCAGAGTCCTCATAAGGGACCCAAAAAAGGAACGAATTGACTACCAAACCAATACAGTAGTTCTGACGGGTGTTCGAATTAGTCGGTACTGAACACCTCAAATACCCGAACAAGTATCCGTTCGCTCAGCAAAAACTCCCTGAGATATAGAAACGATCGATTGGGAAACCACTTTCCACAAACAAACTTCTGCGATGGCACCACTCCTGCTCCTGCCGCAGCCGGCGCTTGAGCGCGTCTCTCTCCTCCTGCAGCCGTCTGTACCTGGAATTCGCAGTCATTCTCCGACCCAGAGGATCCCAACATCTGAATCTAAACCCACTGGTAGAATGGAAGATCCGGCAACCTGTGGATTTGTGGGTCTCGTTGTTTGAGCCACCATGCCGGGTCAACAACGGCCAACAAGACCAGAAGTGATCTACAATCTCAGCCACTTGAAGAATGACTCTTAGAGCTCCAATGCGCTGACCAGACATTCACCGGCTTGCGCCGCCCGGGCGCGCGCGCCCGCGCCAGCGCTTGCCCGGCGCCGCACGAACTGCCGCGCACAGGTCTTGCAAGGACTCATGGAGCTGTTTCAAGGTCATGTTGTCCTCCTGCAACCCGATCTTCAACTCGACTCCTCAACCCTACAAGGATGCACAGGGTCCATATGATTTCGTAGGTCCCCCAACAACTGCGCATTTGGTCAAAAGAGGAGGAGGGGTGTTGGCCGGCTCAAGACACCAAAACCAAAAAGGAACTGGTGAACATCCCTTGTGCTTCATGAATGTTCATGACTGGTCACAGCTCCTCTCAACAAAGGTTTCCCCTTCAGAGCCCGCCCCCATGGAGTCATAATGAATGGAGGCCAAGCAACCCATGGCCATTCCCGCCCAGAACATCCCAAGTCCTACACGTCTGACGGACACCTGGTTGGCACCACTTTAGGGAGGAAAAAACACCGATTTAGCAGCCAATTCGGTGGTTGACCCTCTTTTCACTTTGATCTGTTTCAGAGCAACCCCCTATGGATGATCGACAAACCCTTTGCATCATGCTTTGGCTGAACATGGTTGAACATTGGTGGCCTTGTTTCTCCAACCTCATCTCACCCAGCTGCAGCTGCTTCTTTTTCACCCAGCTCCCAGCGCGCACCGGTCGCGGCACGCCTTTGGTCGCGGAAGACGTGCTCGCCGCGGACGGACGACGTGCAGGGTGCGGTGATCACTCCCAATTGAAATCTGGGACATCGATCACACTCCCCCAGGCTGCGACCACATCTTCATTCCAAGTGAGGGGACAAAGTTGCTCACTAGGGTGGACGGCTGAATCAACTGCACTTCCAATCTTCCAGTATGTTTGTCAAGTTGTCGCAGCTTGACCTGAGCTGTGGACCAACAAACAACGTTGAGGAAACCCGGGGAGTGCTCCTAGGGCTTCGTAGCTTCCTGCTCAATGGGCAAGCAAAAATGCCAGCCCTCGGCTTGGTTCTCAGGGCGGATCATAGTCATAGTCGTCCCGCCATTGTGCCTGATGGCCAGGTCGTCTTGGACATGTTGTGCCCGACCCCCGTGGCCTGGCCACCACCAAAAAAGAATGAACATCGTCAGCATTACCGGTGGTGTGAATCTATCCTATGCATTACTGTGGGGCCTCATGTGGTAGCACCACAAGAACTGGTTCAAACACTTGCCTCAGCTGCTCGAACCTCCATTTTGCTTGATACCTCGCACCATTCGCT
The DNA here is from genome assembly GCA_963970005.1 of Durusdinium trenchii. Lineage (NCBI taxonomy): Eukaryota > Dinophyceae > Suessiales > Symbiodiniaceae > Durusdinium > Durusdinium trenchii. The sequence continues at coordinate 50,791 of CAXAMN010015836.1, read as the reverse complement.
TCCGTGATGGCGACCAACCCCCAAAAAGAACGAACTCTCCGAAAGCTCCCCACCAAAGGGACCCATATACATCCCAGGCCCACATCGGACTCCGAAGGCTTGAGTCTTGAGTGTAAACCATTCATTCAGCAAACCCCTGGTTTTATATGGTGGTTTTACAGCTCCAGGCTGCGTGGGGGGGGGACCTTTTGATCCACCCACCGCCTCTCTCCCCATCTCCGGGGCTCCGCACGGCGGCGGCCGGCGCGGGCGCCGCGTCGTTGGGCTGCCACAGCGCTTTGCGGACGCGGAGCTCCTGGAGGGACGGTGCGAGGGCGGGCGGAGTGCCAGAGGTTGGGATGCTAAGGAATTTGGGGGGGGGGGGCACCTCATTGGCAAACTTGTAGATGTCGTTCTTGTTCAAAGATCCTGTGTTGGTGTAAGGGGCTCAAAGCAGTTGTCCGTACCTAATTCATGTTCATCTGCGGACCAGTGAGGAGTGTGGATGGGAATGTGGACGGCCACCAGTTCGCACTCCAAAACCATCATAAATCAACAGGAGAAGAGCAGCCTTGGATTTGCTATGTATTCTCAGCTGTGGATTTGCTGAGTCTAGGACCCGAACGGCCCAAGAGGTCGGTCGTGTCTCGTCTCGTCTCCGAGCGAGCGAGCAAGCGAGGGATTGACCCGGTTCGATGCGAGGACGCTTTTGCAGACCAAAAGGGGCCAACGACTCAGATGAGGAGCTCAAATCCATCCGACTCGACGTGGATCTCGTTCACCGGCTCGGCGCCGGTGAACGACTCATTCGAAGGAAGAAGAGACTGCGGGGTGAAGCCTTTGTAGGGGGAGGAATCCCATGGCACCAGATTGTTTGAGCCATAGCCACAGGGTGGCAAATGCATGCTACTGGTACCCAAGTAAGTCATGTTATGTACTGTATATACTACTATATACCTTCGGTCTATCCCATTACCAGTAGCAGTGGATGATGATGGTTAGGTTACAAGCCTTCCTCTAAAATAGTCATAAGACCCTTTACATCCTTTTACCGACTGCTACAAGTACTGGTAATGGGCTACACCCTGTATATACCCTAATAGCCAATGACTGCGACCCTTTTGGACTCGGCCTCCACCCGTGTCCTCTTCCAACCCAGCCACCATTCGCGAGAGCGCCTTGGATGGTCGCCATGGATCTTTGTCCATAGCTGGAGTCGTTCTCTCATAGCATCATAGTAGTAGATAGAAAATATAATGAATAGAATACATTAGAATACAGCACTTTGGCAAACCATGGCATGTGTGCAAGTTCTTTGCTCTGCACCTGCTGATCAAGCTAGTCCTTCCCGATGTGCGTCTGCCTCAGCCTTTCGTCACATCCCCTCCGTCGAATGAGCCAAGTCACCGTGTCCACGGTGTATGCACCGCCGAAGGGTTTCCACAACTCGAAAATCACCTGCAGGGTCATCACCTCAGATCGTTGTCCGAGATCTTTCTCCGAAAACGCGCGAAGAGCAGGTGATAGAAAGTGCCTAACTCAGAAAGCGCCGAACAGGGGTAGATCATTTGTCTTGAATTGGTCTTGCTCGGCCTACTTGGCGGACTTTGAAACTGGTGAAACTGGAGATGAATCTACCAGCTCAGCACATATGGATGCACACGCCGAGCAATTACACAAGTCAGGAAAACGTTCAACGATAATTTGAGCATCAACATTCTGTCAGCATCTTTCAACCCAAATCTCCACTTCTCTCATGTGATCTTTCCATGTCAGGTGGCAATGGCACCGCTCATCGCACCAAAGAAAAGGGCTTGGATGCTCAGGATCCTGTGGCGTCGCTTGGACTCGGATCCGACGGCTAAGCAGGGCAGGAGGGCAGGAATGGTCGGAATCGGACGACCAAAACGAAACCCTCTTGGACCAAACAAAAGCCCTACATGGACCAGGGCTTTAGAAGGACTAAAGCTGTACTCAAGAGGTTGATAGGAAAATTGTGCCTGAACATCCAGAGGGCCCCACGAGACAGGTGGTCTCACACACCCTTACAGGCTTGTCGGGGAAACTCTCGGCTTACAGGAAGCCACTTAGACACACCCTGAGATGTTCTGATGCGCTCCCGCATGGCGTTCCGCATGTGTCTAAGAATCTTGGGAAGCAAAACAGCCGTTTCATGCTTCGGATGTTGGCCAAGCGGCTATGCCAGTGGTGTTGTTGTTGGAAAGGGTGCTCTTCAGTCGAGGCTTGCACTGCTAATGGACAAAACTTGAAGTACCAGGAAATGGAAAAACTGTGATATCCATGAATTGGATGACTTCCGGGCTTCGAACACACCTCCATTGCATCCACAAAACAGCCGAACTGACAGTGCATTATACAAAACTGTTGCAAAGGAGGAGTACCTTCCAGAAATCCACCTTTGGGGACCAAAAGCCTCGTCTTCCAAGCATCGTCTTCCAACCCCGGCCACCGAGGGGTCAAACCCGCATGAACCACCGCTTCTCACGGCCCGAGAGTCTTCTCGTCCGGGGCCATGGAAAAGGTGCCAGCGCCCAGCAGGGGGAAAGCCATGAGCTCTAAAATCCCCAAGACGTATAACAGCCTGGGAAAAAGGCAAAGGCAGGCACCGGCTTGAAATGGAAGGAGGTCGAGTCCAAGGCTTCCGGACTTCGAAGTCCAGCTTCAACCCAGATTTTTCTGCCCTTTGCGTGGGAAGATGGACCAACTGCGTATCGATGTCTCAGACGGAACCTGAGAGTCTTGAGAACAAGTTCCTAGTCTCGAGGCCAAACTGGTCAGGCAAATCCAAGCCCGATGCCAACCGGTGTGGAGACCTGCTGCGAACGGGAAGGGCTCGATGTCAGTGGAGTACTGGAGACCAACCGAAACGGAAGTTGATTGAAATTGAAATCAATGTTGGAAAATGGCGATGTCTCACATTTGTTGTCTAAGAACATGTCAAAACTTGGTGCGAAGACTTCAGCTGTGTAGTTTTCCGGCGAAGCCTCCCATCAACAACCCGGGTGTCCTGTTTCTACCTGTTCTTGAAAAGGAACATGTGGTTTCTGAGTTCTGCCACAATTTCAGCACCTCCCCATTCCCCATCCTTTGCGTACTTCATTTACCCTCAAGAATTCAGTTGATGTGCCTGAAGAGCTAACCCCAAACTAGACACTCTGACCCACTAACATGGAAGGGGATGGCATGGCCCCCGTAAGGAAGACCTTGAAATCCTTTAACAGGGGGTGAACTGAACGTCCATGGAACGTGCATGGGAGCGTGACCCCGAGCTGCCACCCGGTGACACGAAGTGGATGGCCGGCAGCTTCCGCTGCATGGCGCCCAAACGCTGGCCGCGCGCCTTCAATGCTGGAAGAACCCCCCACAGCAAGCACCGCAGCAGTCGGTGGTTAAAGAAAAGGACCATTTGATCATCTGCCAAAAACGCCAAAAAAACTGTCTGTCCGAAGTATTACAATACTTTGTGGCCATAACCAGCCTGGCGCAGGTCCCGGATGGTATCGTAGATGATGGAAGGCACCTGAGAAGCGAGACTCGACAAAACATTTAAATTTGCTGCAGCAAGGCCGCAATCAACAACTATGTCTGAGTGATCGATGGACAACACCAAGGACCATCTGGAATCTGAAAACAACCCCGCTTGTGCTGGTATGTCGATCTTGCACTTTGCGCTCATCTAAGTCGGCTGCAATTGCAAAATTGTTTGTACATAATCACTCCATGTTTCAGTCCCGTGGAGTTTGTACATGTTTCAAGGAGACCAACTTCTATCTAACAATGCCTGCAAGTGGATATTAAATTTGGAGCCCTGAAAAATGTACAATTTCAATTGGTTCGGAAAATAGAGTGGTTGTTGTGCACAATAAACTGCACAATGTGCATGATCGAGACAGGACTTAGAGATGAAGGCATCATGAAGTGGGCGAATGAAATAGAAGAACCGTTATAATCACTCTGTTTTTGGACCCGCTTACAAGTCGATTTGTCATGTCTTACTTGCAATTTGCCAGCCCCCCCCTCCCCCGAATGTATGTAGCTCGCATATCATAGCTAAAGTGAAAGGTTGTGTGCGCTTCCTTCGTATCGTCGTTCTTTTCTTGTCGTTGTCCATGCATTGCGCTTCTGCTTTGCATGCGTTTTTCTCAGGTTTTGCACCTGCACTCACGTATCTATCGTTTTTTGCAGACTCAGACTGCTTGGAAATCCCCATGCCACACATGTCCTCATTACTCTCTTGTATCATGTCTGACGGAATGCTATGTACGTTTGCTGCTTCGCACAGTCTACTTCGCTCATTATGTCACATGTCATATAATTTGTCTTCTTGCTTGGCAGGCTATACTTTGCATCCCCCAATTTCATCTCCCTGTTCTCTTATTGTATCATAATGCGCGTCATTTCATGTAGGCCCCTCTGTTGTTCCAGCTGTGTTCTGGATGATGCTGTTACTTTTTCTGCTCTGTTGCAGTCTTTCCTCTTGACGCAAAAGGTAATCCGCATCTTGGGACCATTGGCTGAAAAGGCCGGCGGAACAACCCGCAGGGTGTAAGTTAACGGGGTGATGCTGGAATAGGCATTTTGTAGAAAATGGTTTCTACAGAATGTCTACAGATTGACTGCAAATGAATGGTCTGGAGACCAAAACAACACACAATCTCTACAAAATGGGAATCAGCCATCACAGCATCAAGCTCAATGGGCATAAAAAAATACTTTAAAGAATCTCTACAAAATGAGAATCAGGTTCCATATGATATGTTACAAGAATCAATGACAACAAAAATGCATACCAAAAAATACAAAATAACAAAGATAGATGTAAAAATAATATAACCACGTGAAAACAATAACTTAACCAATCAAGAAAAGGTTTGTGGTTTAGAAAAGCATCAATCATCGATCACACAAAAATTGTCTGTAAAATGAGGTCCAGCATCCATAGGGGCATCATTCATTCTTGCAAGCACTCGCAACAACATGTCTATAGAATCCAACGTCCACAATCTGTGCTCTACAAAAATGAGGCATCGATCACACAAAACATGTCTATAAAATGAGGTCCATCATCCGTAGGGGCATCATCACGCAAGCAATTGCAACCACACGTCTATAAAATCCAGAGTCCGCGGTCTGTGCTCTAGAAAATGAGGCATCGATCACACAAAACATGTCTATAACATGAGGTGCTTGGACCAAAAGCGTCTATAAAGTGGAAATCAACCATACCATTATCTTGGTTTATATGCATAATCTGAAGTCTCTACAAAATGAAAACCAGCGTAAGCAAAGTTACGCTAGTAACATTGTTTCTCTATAGAGTGACCCCCCATTTTTTAGTAAAACAAGCTTTTCTTACAAACAATTGATTTATAAGGATCCCGGGATCCCCCATTTCATAGTGCAAATTTCAAAGGGCGCACAAAAACCATGTTTGGACACTCAAGAGCCAATGGTGTGGGTGGTTGTTGTCGCGATGCGACCCAAATATATTGTTTTCTCCTTTTCATATCCCATTTTGCTGAGTACAGTGTGGTGGCTGAAGAGTAAGGGCTGTAAGCAGCCCAGCGTCCAAGCAGAGCTACAAGAGACAAGTGGCAACAAAGCAGAATCATCTCAGCCCATCATCAAAAACGAGCCATGCGAGACAATGCTGAATCATCTCAGCCGGCCATGCGATCTCCATAGCCGCGCCCTGTACGGGAGCTCCCGGCAATTGGCTTTGCCACACCTTTCCACCATCTAATTCCACCAAAAACAACAAAAAAAATCGTCCTCGGAGCTGCTCTCTCGGTGCCAAAAGTTGCTTTCTGACGGCAGTAAAAATCCTCTTCCATAAGCGGTTCTCTAGCCTCCGACTCTCCGACATTGCCCTCCGCTAAAGCTTTCCACCATCTAATCCCACACAAAAAGCCACCAAAAATACGTCCTCCACGCTACTCTCTCTGTGCCATTCAATGACCTAGGAAGAATTGGAAGAGTCCGCAATCTGGAGGAGGAAGAGCATCATGGGATCTCGTCAGAAGCCAAGTTCCGAAGAAGAAGCAGACTTGATTGAATCGACGGCATCCGAGGTAGATCAGGGCTTCTTGGTTGGTCCATTCACCGAGGCACAGATGGATGCAAATTATAGTCACCAGAAGTGGCTCACCACTCCGCGGTTCGTATTGTATCAAGGCCCCAGCAGGAAGGTTAGGGTGATAGATGATGCCAAAGCTAGTGCCTTGAACGCTGCGTATTCGTCCACCTTTAAATTGCAGCTTCAAGATAACGAATACATTGCAGCAATGATTAGAACCACCTTGAATGAGCAAAGCCGCACTGGGCACTTGGCCGCCTGGCTAGGGCGCACTTTAGATCTAAGTAAAGCCTATAAGCAACTGGCCATCCTGCCCCAACACTCCCATTTGGCAGTGGTGGCCTTCCGGTAGGTGGGAAATGCCGCTTCTATAAATCAGTTGCCTTGCCTTCGGAGCTACGGGGTCGGTCTATGGTTTTGTAAGAGTAGCCCAAGCTCTCTGGTTCGTAGTGGCCAAATTGCTTAAAGCTATAACTTGCAACTACTTCGAGGACTGAGAAAACCGAGGGTGCAAAAGTGTTGTCGTCCGCTTTCGGAGCCGCGCTTGACATCCTAGGTTGGGTCTACGCAAAGGAAGGTGACAAAGGCCTGGGCTTTGCGGAAGCATTTGACGCCCTGGGGGTTACACACTCTCTTCAAGACACTCGCTTAGGTAGTTTCGAGGTTGCAAACAAAGCCGGCAGGTTGGAAAAAATTTGCGATATTCTCCAAGGAATCTCGGAAGCTGGCCGCACAACGTCGGCTCAGGCAGCTGAAGTACAAGGCCTGTTGAACTTCACTTGTTATGATGTAAAATAGCTAGATAAGACAAGGGGGTCTATAACTTAACAATAAAAATTATTTAAAAAAAAGTGCGTCCTTGCAACGAAAGGAGTGCGTCAGTTGATATCGGCTTTCGCTCCCCTTGCTGAACATCACCCTAATCAGGATGCCACCAAACTGAAGGCCTTGTGTGCTTATTCAATCGAGTAAAACCCTCTTAGGTCGTTCTCCAGCCTCCGACTCCCCAGCAGCCGTGTCTCTAGCCCCTCACCTCTTCCAGAAGCCGTTCTCTAACCTTTCCACTACGAAGCCCTGATATTGGAAGAAGCCGTGCGTGCGGGCGGGCGGGCGGGCTTGCGGGCGAGCGGGCGCGCGGGCGCGCATGTGCGGGCATGCATGCGCATACGTGCGTCTGAAGCTGAGGTTGCCTGGCTTTTCCATCAAAACCTATAGGTGCGCACACTTGTGGGAGTGTGCATGGCGTCGTAAACGTTCGCCACCGAAAAACACGAGGCCGATCCCCTCTCCACAGGCTCCACAGCAAAAGCTCATGTCGACCAACGGACTGACGTTCTCCGACTTTATTGCTGACAAAACATGGATTTTCTGGAGCTGGTCGAAGTCCGGCTTCTTCTTCTTGAACATCTTCACAGCAACAGGTTCAGCCGAAGGCCCTTCGCGAAGTCGTGCCACCACCACCCATCCGAAGGAATCCTACGTCGGAGTGCAGCCTCCTCTTGCCCCTGCAAAGCGCCAATGCTTTGTGCACCAAGTGCCTTGCCTTCTCCTCGTGGATCTGGTCTGGGTCAGCCTTGTCATTGTCATTGACGAGGCCATCTGAAAGCTGCCACAAGCTCGAATCTCCAACAATGTCTCTCACCCATCCGCATGCTCCTTCATAGCCAACTGACTGCCTTTATGTGAGGACAATGTTGCGGTGACCATGAGCTTTCACTGACTCAACTGCCCGCTGTTTGGACTGCAAGGCGTGCACGATCTTCTGCAAAGCCTGGCCGAAAGATTCTTTGCCACCTGTCCACTCCACTATCCACTGTACCCGATGGCGACTCTGAAGGGCCATGAGACGAGCAAGTTGAATCTATCTAGGCTCACACAGCTGGTCATGGGCAGTCCAAATAGATCATGAAAAACAGGACAGCCTTTTGAAACCTGTTCCCCTAGCAGTTGCAGCAACACGGTTTTCAGTTCGAACTGCACGACTCTTCAACCTACCTTGTTGCAATGGTTCTTGGTTCGCATGTGTGCCAACCCCTCTACTGTCATTGGGCCTCTGGAGCTCCCTTATTGACCGGCAATGAAGGAAAAACGGAGCATGAAGCAGAACATTTTTTCAAAGCTGCTACCCGGACCCTTTACTGTTTGAGCTTTAATACAACCTGCAAAAAATACATCCTGCCATGAGCCCGGGCCACATGATCAATCAAGCAAAATTGTCTCAGAGCATGTGCCATGTTGCAAACAAAATTGGCCAGAGTGAGCAAAAAAGTTTAAGGTCCTAAGGGATCAAGCAAACCAAGCAGAATCATCTCAGCCCAGCATCCAGAGGAGCCATGAGAAACAAACAAGGCTCAGGGCTAAGGGCGACAAAAATCATCCCAGCCCAGCATCCAGAAGAGCCATGGGAGACAACAGGAGACAAAAGGCCAGAAATCATCTTGGCCCAGGATTGTTTCTATGCAAGAATTGAGAACCCCTGATAGCAAAGCTGTTTGGGGAAAAAGGAAATCTTCCAGGACGTCCCAATTGCAGCAAAAGAGTGGAGGTTCCACCCACTATATACCTAGAACCTAATTGACCCCTGTTTTGGAGCCCAAACATTGTCTTTTCATATCAAAAGAAAGGTCAAACCGGTTCCACCCACTAGACGTCGTCCTCTTTTCATCTGATTCGTGTTCTACCTTTCGGTCCGATTCGTCCGATGTGCCAAGGCACTCCCACCGAAGTGGCCTCGCCGAGTTCGGACCGCGGAAGGACGGGGACGGCCGGGTAACGAGACGCGCAGAGCTGGGCCGAGCTGGGCCGAGGGCCGATCGAAGAGCGGCAAAATCCAAGACTCCAAGTCTCGGGGGGCGGGGGGGGGAACCCCCAAGGTGGCCAAACGCTCTGGAATCATCTGGAATCGACATAGGATTTGTGCATCGCAATTGCTGTAGCAGAGGATGATGATAGTTCCTACTTGGCCAACAACAGTGAGAGTGATAAGTGAGAAGCAACTTTCCCGTTGGTTATTGCAGTGAATCAATAGGATACACCGGATACACCGGGATTGATCAAAAAATCCGGAAGGATCGGAAGTCTGCACTCAAACATGACCCACACACCCGGTGACTTGAGCGCCGCTTCATCTCAGTCAAGGTGCATAAAGGATATACCTGGCGACCAAGTGCCAGGGCTCGAATTTTTCTCGGGCAATGCGCCAAAGAAAAGTCCACCGGTCGTGGCAGGGGTGAGGCCACTGCTGTTCCCCGAATCATACTGAAATGGACATAAATGGACCACTTCACATTCCACCAGGCACCCCAGGCAGAAAACACTGGTGGTTTCATGGTTTCGAGGTAGACCCGCACACCTTCGATTCCTGAAGAAACCCATTCACCTCCTGTGCCCTCTTGGTCCATCTCCGCGACACCATCGCCGCTCCGCTGGTGCCGGTGCCGGGCCGTGCGGTGCCGGGCCACTCCAGGGGATCGTCCATGGGCCGATTCGTCAGCAGCTCCGCCGGCTCGACGTCCAACCGCCTGAGGTCCGTGGAGACGTAGTCCTCGGACGGAGGAGCATCGGGACAGCGCGGGACAGCGGGGCGTGGAAAGCCGCTGGGGTTCGGGAGGGTCGTCGACCAAGCACGGGGTGACCAAGGACCCATGGATGGAACCTGGAAAGCCACTGGGCTGCGCTTTTTTTTAAGGAGGAACATCGTCTTCCAGTCTGCATGCCGGTGGCCCGGAACTCGGCTTCAAAAAGGGTGCAGGGCTTGGCTGAGTGGCGCCTTCACGGGAGCTGGTGCCGACGCCAGCGTGACTGGAGAGATGCCTTTGACCATAAGAACCCCAAGCTCAACATGAGGAACAGATGGACGTCAGGCTCGGCAATCTGAGGAAGAATTGTTGGGCAAATCTGATTCTCGGATGCAATTGAATGGGATCAGTACATTTGTCGCAGGGCGTTAGGAGTTCGACCCGCAACTATGTTCCAAGACAAGCATTGTAGACTCAGGATGTTTCGGGATTTGGATTTGCTTTTGGAGAAGTAGTACATCAAGGAGTCTGGAGCTTCTCTGTGCAAGGTTTGTGGTTAGCTTGGATTGGGTCAAATCCTGGGTTAGAAGGTTCAGCAGTGTTTCTTCCTGCAGCCCGGATTCTCTGATGCTGTCCTCAGCTGCTTGGAAGTCGGAGTAAAAAAGCGCCTGTCACAGCCCTGCTAGTTAACAAACAGAGAGTGTAAAGGTTTTCACTCGTTCCCTTACCAACGAAAACAACGCTGGGGCGTCCTGTTTGCAGTGAAGATTCCAGTGAAACCAAAGAGTCAGAGATTCTTCGCCCTTTGAAGACTGAGAACTTGCACAGTGAGGTCTCTTGCCGGGACTGCCTTTCGACCAACTCTCTCGGCCGGTGGTCCGACCTCGCCAACTTGTGCGTCCCAGCATCTAACATCTTTGGATAGAACGGCCTCTCGAGGGATGCCAGGAGCAGTCCGGTCCAGGAACTGCCTTTTGAAAATAACGTTCTTCAAGTTCGACAGGGAAAATCTACAAGTTCGTCCATGTTCCCTTTGTTCGACCACGTGTTCCAGTTTCATTGATGCAAACCATCAGAGTCCAATGGAAGGTCATCCGTGTGGCTAATCGGGTCTTAGCAAGAATGGGATAATGGATAAATGAATACCACATGATACCACATGTGGAGGGGAAGAAATGCAATTTACTCATGAATGACTTAAATTGAAGCAGTTGATCTCAGGTATACAGAATTGCATAAAATTAAGGGACACTATCACTATCATTCTTGTACCTCTACAGCACATTCATTCCTAACAACATCCATTTAATCGGAGAAAGATTCAACTAGTTCAGATCGAATGTCTCACCAACACTAGCCTGCCAAGAGAGTAGATAAAAACAAAAAGCTACTCACTTGGAGACAAACCTATTTGAGAGTGTCTTTAAAGATGGTATATGTAGTTAAGACCTCAACATCGAGCCACAGGGGGCTATCGCTCTACCATGCTCTACCCATTTGCTGGGACAGGAACCATCTTCCAGAGCAAAAAAAAGGGTCGTCGTTACTCACTATTTCAAGGAATGAGGAGATGGGCACTCGCTTCACTTCAAAGTCAAAAAGCCACCCTCTCCTCCCCCAGCCTCCCCTGACAAACCAGGCAAGCTTGCTCAAGCAAGCTCTTCGCTTCAGAGACCTGTCGTGTCACACGTGTCGGTTTCGTCAAACGTCGGTTCATTCCCGTTGGGTCATGCATCAGGAGACTGTGAGGTGAGCGGGCGATCAAAGCTTTGCGGAAATCCGAGGAAGGATTGGGTCGGGTATACGCGTATACGCGTGACCACTTCAAGGTCAGCCGCAGGATTCGCCGGCAAATCTCACGTCGGCCACGTTGCCTGCGTTCTGAAGCTATGTATATGAAGAGAACCAATCTCATTGGAAACTTTAATGGTGGAGGCCCTGCCCGTGCGACAACTTTCCAGTTGATTTTAGATCTGCTTCTTTCATTGACCAAGATGCCAAACGACCTAGAGCAGTCCCTCCCAAGTAGCATGGACAGTGGAAATGCGACCCGAAGTTCGCAGAGCTATGCAGAGCCGCAGGGGGTTCGCAGCCATTTTTGTGTTTTTCGGGCTCAGGCGGTTGTGGATGGTCCATGTCGTCAATGGTCCATCGTCAGAGTCTGCAAGACGACTCCTCAGGTACCTCCATCGGTACCCGCCCCAGCCTCTATGAACAAGGCCTGGAAAAGCACCTCTTGCTGGGTGTACAAGGAGGTGTAGGTATTACCTCGCTTCTGGCGGAGAACAACCCCAGTTCGCCCAAATCGCGAGCAAGGAAAAACCTCCCTAATCGCTAGCTACACCTGGACCAGGTTGTTTGGGTGCGTGGAAAGAATCCCTCAATGGAAAGCTTCCAGCTGCACAGGTCGCAAAGAAAAACATCTGAGGGAAAACACGAAATGCACCACCGAAACACCCTTTCACGCGTGCCCGCGTGAAAAGCACCGCCTCCCGTAGCCCCGTTCCCTTTTCACGCATGCAACGCATCCAACGCGTCCATTCGGACCGTGCGAAAAAGGCCCAAAAGCGTCTCTCCAGCCCAAGGTACCACAAAGGATCGTGAAGAGCAGGCCATTCACGGTCCTCAAGCCACCGGGTGACCGGACCGGGCAGCGCAGTCGCGGGTCCGCTACGCGATGCTACGCGGGTCGCGGCGCAGAAGGGTCTCGCAGAGAAGGGGGCGTCAGATTGGTCTCGGAAAACACTGGGAAGCAGCAAAATCTCTACTTGGGTTTGTAGAGGAATCGTCTTCCAGATGTCAGTGTTTTTCAGAATTCCTAGTAGAATTCCTGAGAAACCATTCAGGGTTTGCGCTTAGCTTATCTTGGCAGCCAGCAGCATGTCAAAAACGGATATCCCCGCACGAGGGTGTCCCACCATGTATCTCCTTTGCTGTCACTAGGTAGAAGTCCTTTGGTGCGCGTTCCTGAAATTTGGGCCAAGTGGGACTGAGAGATGAAAATCCATGGTCTCAGCGCCTTTCTGACCAAGAATACGTGGTGCTTTGACCCAGCTGTATCCACCCTCTTCTTGGTCCGTATGTTGCCAAGTGGCAAGAAATTTTGCATGAACTGGCTTTGGTCCACGGCCAGTAGCTGCCTCGCTCAGCTGCTGCCGCTCTAGAAGTCTAGAAGATTGAAATAGAACATACATATATATATATACACACTACAACGTGCTTAATATGACAGACATGGAAGATGAAGTGGTGTTCCACAAAACCAGTTTCCGACACCCATGCCATCAAATTCCACACATCATACCCTGTTAGCTCCGTCGGTTTCGTCATCCTGAAGAGTGCTTTTGGCTGTCAAACCACCAGTCGCCACCAGATCAAATGCTTGACATTGGCTCGCCAACAGCCGGTGGCATCTCGTCACCCCAGCTTCCTTGCACGATTGACCACTCCGGCTCCAGCACCCATGTGTATTGATGTGTATTGTGTATTGTATGCAATCTGTGTGTCGCAGGGAAACCGGTTTCACAGACGTTCATCAGATCTTCGGGCCAGCGACAAGATCGGACCCCGACCAGTGTCGGCAATGTCCAGGTTGTCCTGCCCAGACATCGTCTTCAGGCTCCCTCCCGAGCAGCCGGAGGTCAGGGGGAACTTCCCTATATATATATATGTTGATTTGCATTCGGCATGAGCACCAGCCCACTTGCCGGCCGTCG
>CAXAMN010015836.1:0-37081 GCA_963970005.1 Durusdinium trenchii | reverse complement strand
GGTGCGCCCACATGTGGTGGTAGGATCCACTTCGAGGTTTTTGAGATTGGTAGCGGAGCCCTGAATAGCAGGGCTCCGGGTAGATAGGACTCTACTCCGGATCATTCGGCATGAGCGCGGCTGCTAGTACTTCAGACTCCACTGGTCTTCGATCGTTCAGTGGAGATTCAGAAGATGCCAAAGAATACAAGCGATGGAAGGTGTGGGTGAGCAACAAACTGCTCACCATTGCTGACAAGGTTCCTGAACACGCCCGTGGCGCCTACGTGTACACCCTTTTGTCTGGCAAAGCATTGGAGTGTGTAGAGCACCTTGACCCCAGCAGTTATCAGAAGAAGGATGGCGAGAAGATCATCTTCGAACGCCTGGACCAGCGTTTTCCTCAGAAAGACGCTTCCGACGAGATGTCGGAAGTTTTGACTGAAGTGTTTGCAGTCAAATCCCATGAGGGAGAATCTCTGAAGGCCTGGATTTCTCGAGCAACTGAACTGTTTGATCGATGTCAACGCAAGGTCAACGTCAACTTCCCTGAGGAAGCTCGCGGTTGGATGATCCTACATCGATCTGGTTTGAGCGATGAGCAAAAGGCAGTTGTCCTCGCTCGGTCGTTGGGAGTGTTGAAGAGGGAAGAGATTGGTCGTGCCATGCGCTCTTGTTACCCCGACTTCGTTGTTGGCAAGAGACGCGCTGCAGGAATTTCACTGGTCGAGGATTCCCTACCTCCTGAGGACGACATCGCTGCTGATGAAGAGTTCGACGAACTTGAACAGTTCTTAGCAGAGCATCAGGTCGCCTCCGAAGAACCTGATGAGTTGTTCGATGAACCTGATGTAGCCGAGGCCCTAGCTGTGTCTTGGAAGGAGAGGAGAAAAGAGATGGGTCAACTCCAACGTGCCCGCCGTTTCAAGCAAGCTCAAGATGTTCGTCGCTCCTTCAAAGTCGAGATTGAGGAGTTGAAGCGTCGCACCAAATGCAACAAGTGCGGCGCCGTCGGACATTGGGCTCGTGAGTGCAAGTCAGGCAAGGGTGCTTGGAACAAGTCAGCATCCTCAAAAGGGTCGTCCAAGGGCAAGGAATCAGCTGCAGCCATGGTAGTTGAAGAACACTTCATCGCCATGATCGACATCCTGCCGTCCTCTTGGCGATCCTTGCAGTGGTTGAGAGAGAAGCAACAGAAATGTTCACCTACTGCTGAAGAGCAGCTGCTTGTGAGTTCACCTGGGTTCGGAGTTTTGGACTCCGGTTGTGGCCGCTCCATCATTGGTTGGGACACATTGCAAGAGTTCAAAGACTTGTGGAAAGCCCGCCAGATGGAGATCCCAGAGCCTTTTTCTGAGGTGAATCACTTCAAGTATGGTAACGGCCACAAAGAGATGTCCAAACAGGCCATTCGTGTGCCCGTCCATCTCGGTGGCAGGGTAGGAACCATCAAGGCAGCCATTGTGCAGGGCCAGGCGCCCCTGTTGATCTCAGTGCACTCAAAACCCTGAAAGCCACCATCAACTTCGAGACGAATGAACTGACTGTTTTCGATGATCGTGTAGTCATTCCTTTGGCCACCAATCAAGCTGGCCAATACACCGTTGATTTGCTTGGCAATCCTGAAGGCTCCAACAGTGCCTTCGAAGAAATCATGATGACCACCGCCATCGATCAGGTCAGTGCACCAACCCTCGACGTGTCGGGTAGTGAACCGCCGGCCATGTCGTCCATCGAGCTCAACAACGAGAAGCTGATGGCTCCAGATGCAGGTTCTCCGAATTCCGAAACAGCATCGTGGAGTAGGGTAGATATGTATGCCACTCATGTTCCTTCGCTAGGTAAGCAGGGTCCCAGATGGACGACAGTCAAACATAGAATTGTGACCGACCTTGATTCTCATGAGGTGCTTTTCGACGCGTCAATTGATCCCAGTAAAGGTAAGGCCAAGTATCGTCATGCACTCCCTCCACATGTACTCCGATGTCAAACCGAATTTCTGTACACGCCACAGGAAGAGTGTCTGGTCTTGGAGAGCCTGCCCAAGCATCATCTTCGGCAGTTGGAGGCCATTGTTCGGGAGACGCCTGCCGTACAGCCCCATGACAAGTCCCAACAGTCTCATGATCATGGTAGGACACTTCTAGTTGCCGAAGTCTTTTCACCGCCTCGATTTAGTCCGGTGGTGGAACAAATGGGCTTCGCGAGTCGTTCATACGATTTGCTCAACGGGTATGATTTTCGACGTGCCGCCGACAGGTCAGCTGTGAAGCAAGAACTGAGTGAGAGACCCCCCAAATTGCTTGTTCTCTGTCCGCCTTGCACGGACGAAGGCGGTTGGTTCAACCTGAACAGCGTGTACATGACACCAGCCGAACGTGCAAGACGCATCGCTCAGAGTCGCATGTACATCCGCTTTTGCTGCCAACTGTTTGAGCAACAAGTGAAGTTAGGTGGTAGAGTGCTTTTGGAACACCCTCAGGTTTCAAAACTGTGGACATATCCAGAAGTCCAGGCTTTGAGTCAAGAACACCACCTGATTCTTTGTCACATGTGTAGGTATGGTCTCAGACTACCTGGTTCTGACAAGCTCCTCAAAAAGGTTACCCACTTGTTGGTCAGTCACGAGGACATGAAGATTCTGGCCAAAGAATGTCCGGGTCAGCAACATCCTAAGCATGCATGTCATCAGCACATTGCCGGATCTGTTCCTGGTGTGGGTCAAGTAAGTACGTTTGCTGGACAATACACTCATCAGTTTGTAGATGCCGTGTTGTCGACCATCCCAATGTTCAGGAAGCAGGAGGCAGCAAGCTGTGCAGCATGTCCATCATGCCCAGAGCAGAAATGTCAAGAGGTCTTGATGGCCAAAGCCGATCTAGGTAGCGATGTTCCCGATGACCAAATCAAGAAGGTCCTCGATCGGTTGCACAGGAATCTTGGTCATCCACCTGTGCACGACTTGATTCGCCTGCTGAAACATGCTCAGGCCAGCCAGAAGGCAATTGACCTTGCTCGCAAATTCGACTGTGATCTGTGCAAGAGTCAGATTCGTCCACATGTGCCATTGCCAGCCAAGACCAATCGAGTGTCGGGTTTTAACCAGGTAGTAGGTCTCGATGTCAAGAACCTTCCAGGTTGGACCTCAAACCAGAAAATCAAGGCACTAAATATTGTTGCCATGGTAGTTGCTATCAACTGATGATCCCATTCTTCCAAGCCGAGACCTCGGAACTTCTTCGAAGATTGTTCACCGATCATTGGATTCGCATTTTCGGTCCCCCGAAGGTAGTGGTTCTTGATCAGGCCAGAACTAACATGGGAGAGGCACTCCAAAACCATCTCGATTTGCAAGGCACCGAAGTGCGACAGATCGCAGGCGAAGCACACTGGCAACTAGGTAGAACAGAAGTTCATGGAGGTTGGTTCGCCCGCATTCTCACCAAGATCATTGCTGAACACACACCCGAAACTCAAAAGGCTTGGGAAGAGTGTGTTACACATGCACATGTCAAGAACCAGATGATTCAGAACTATGGCTACACTCCCCATCAACACGTGTTCGGTCAGAATCCCCGCATTCCTTCCGACTTGTTGGACGAACCACTTCATGTCGTGCCAGCCACCGCAAGCCTCAATGAAGCCAGTCTGGCACAATCACAGGCCATTCGACTGTCTGCCCGCAAAGCGGTCATCGAAATGCAGGATAGTATGTCGCTTCGTAGAGCCTTGGCGGCCCGGCCACGCCTGCACCAAGTCTTTGAGCCAGGATCCATGGTTGCGTACTGGAGACATCAGAAGTTCCAACAAGGTCAGGGGGTAGTTTTGGGGGGAAAGTGGTATGGTACCGCCATAGTTATCGGTCAAGTTGGTCGAAACTATGTGATCGCTCATCGCAAGCATATCTTTCGCTGTGCACCCGAACAACTGCGTCCAGCCACGTCAGAAGAGAGTATCTTGGTCAAGACGTCCCAATCTGAGCTGTTAGGAATCAAAGATCTCATCCAAGGGGGTACCCTGTAGTGCCTGGGTCCGTTGAGCAGCCTGGTAATGAGTCTGACCAATTGCCTCTTCATCCCCCAAGTACTGACGAGGGAGCTCCAAGTCCTCCTGAAAACCCACTGATAGGCAAGAAGACCGATGGAGAAAAGTCCATTGAAGAGAACTCAACATCTGGATCCGACTTGAAGACTGCCTCGAGTTATGGCCCCGTTCGCTCTCGATCGCGAGTGGCCATGAAAAGTGGACCAGCAGCACTCTTTCGACCAAGACCTATGCTGCAAGATGACTTTGTGGATCTCATGACTGAAGTTGTCCCCAGACTCATCACTGAGCATATAGATAAATCAACAGCAGTGAATTGGGAACCAGATCCTGACAGCATGCAAGACGTGTCCAGTGGTCCCAGCAGCGGTAGTGGTCTTAAGAGGTCTGCCGATTCGCAAGTGGCAACTGAAGAGCCACCAGCTGTGCGTCCCAAGACTGATGATGCACAAGAGTCGCTAACCTCACAGTTGCCACATGAAATCAAGTCAGTGCAAGAATGTCAACAACTGATGCAAATTTGGGATCAGACCCAAGACGTTGAAATCTTGATCGCAGCATATCTTCAGAAGAAGACATCTAAAGAAGTGCCTGCTGTGGGAAATGAACCTCTTGTGCAGCAAATGGTGGACGAATCCAAGCTGGTAGAATGGTCCACATTGATAGAAAAAGGGGCTATTCGGGTTCATACAGGTAAGAAGGCAGCATATCTAAGAAGCAAATATCCAGAACGGTTCATGGGTAGCAGGTTTGTCATTGTGAGAAAACCATTAGAAGAAAACCTGCATATCGATATTCAGGATCCCTCCACGTTCCGCATCAAAAGCAGGTGGTGCTTGCAAGGTCACTTAGACCCAGATCTCGACCAAAAATTGGATGAGGGACTGAGGGACTCCTCCAGAGCCCCACACTCAGTCAGATTGGACGTATGATACTCATGCAAGTCATATGTTCACATGGTTGGGATTTGCAGTTAGGCGATATAAGAGGCGCCTTCCTAGAGGCCGGTCCACTTCCAGAGAGATTTCGGCCACTGTTTGCAAAGCAGCCTCAAGGGGGCATCCCTGGAGTCGAGGCAGACGCTGTCTTGGAGATGGTTTGGGAATGTCTACGGACAGAACGACGCTCCGTCCGCATGGCACAGGGCTTTCGACCAAGCCGCCACCAGCATTGGTTGGGAAAAGTCCACCTTCGACTCCTGTCTCTATTTTCTTCGTGACCACTATGGTTTAACCGGTATCATGGGTGTTCACGTTGACGATACAGCAATAGGTGGAACTGGACCCCTTTTCGAAAAGGCAGTGCATCAACTCAAGGAACGATTCCCATACCGGAAATGGCGGGTTCAGTCAGGAGAGTTTTGTGGAGCCTTTTACACACAAGATCCTAAAACCAAAAGCATATCAATGTCGCAACAGACCTTTGCTGAAGGGATTAGACCGGCCCACATTCCGAAGGGAGCAAACAATGAACAACCCTTGAACGAGCAACAGACCAGGGTTCTTCGGGCGATAAATGGAAGTCTCAACTGGATTTCTACTCAATCACGACCTGATGCTTCGGTTCAGACCAGTCTTAGTCAACAATGCTTCCCTAGGCCGACCATCAAGAATCTGAGAGAAGCAAATAATGCTGTTCGTAGAATCAAGCAACATAAGGATTTGAAGATCCACTTCCATCCGATTGATCCAGCACGACTCCGAATCTGTTGTCATTCTGATGCAGCGTTTGCGAATGTTGGAACTCACACCCAGGCTGGGTACGTCCTGTCCTTTGTAGATAAAGACTTGAATGAAGGAAAGATTTCTCATTGGACTCCGATTGTTTGGCGTAGTTACAAGCTGCCAAGAGCCGTGAGCTCCACACTCGCTGGAGAGAGTCAAGCTCTGTCCACCGCGTCAGGCACGGTTGAATGGATGAGTCTGATTTTGAGCGAAGCCCTGGATGGCAGTTTTGAGCCAAGGCAATTCCTGGAAAGACTTCAAGCTCGATCACCGATTCTCACAACAGATTGCAAATCGTTGTATGACCACTTGATTTCACCCTCATCACCGACTGCAGTAGAAGATCGAAGAACCAGCATCGACATTGTTATCATCAGAGAATCCATTCGTAGACTCAAAGCCTCCATGAGATGGCTTCCCACGAATCGCATGCTTGCCGACGCCCTCACTAAGGATAAACTAGATCCTGTAGATCTCCTAAGGGCTTGCATGAGAAGTGGAACATACCAAATCTCACCTGAGGAACATGTTTTGGCTCAACAAGCTGCTGAGAGGGAACTTCGGATGCAGAGACGTCAACTGGCATCCAATCATTCCCCTGGCAAAAATGCAGAGCCAACGTGCGATCCCATAATTCACTCAGAACCATAAGATAGATCAGCTATGCTTGAAAGACTTTAACATCTTGAATAGTGAAAGATAAGATAGTCATATTCGGGAGAGTATCTTGTGGGAGCACTATGCGGTGCGAGTCTTCAGTGCATATGTTGTTTTTGTGAAATGTTGGTTAAGCAGTGCCGTGCATGTTTTTCACTCGTTAATGCCTCCGCAGCCTTTTGAAGTGAGCACGAATTGTTTTCGAGTCAGCCGACCAAGATCTAAAATGGCTTGGACCTCTGATGATGCCGCCAAGCTGCAAGAGCTGCTCCAGAAAGCAGCTGCCAACGGTGTGCATCCTCTTGCTGCTCTCGAGAAGACCGGCCGTCACTTTCAGGACGATGGTTTTGAACTGGTGACCACTGGTGGCATGTCAAACGCCACCAAGCGTCTGGGAGATGACCAAATGCCCGTGGCAAAGAAGCCAAACCAAAAGAGCTCGACCATGCCTCTGCAGACCGACGGCTCTATGGGATACTATGTCAAGGAAATGATGCCTGTGCCACTCCCCAGCTCATCGCTGGATCCGGCTCCGACCTACCTGCCAGCTGGAGTGAAGAGTTTGACGCAGTGGAGCCAGTCGATCATTGGTTTTGGCAAGTTCAAAGGCAAGGGAATGAGCTATGCTGACTTGATCAATGCCGGCGCGGAAGAGACCAAGGGATACATCAAATGGTGCAAGTCCCGGCAGTCCAGTGCTGGTGGTGAGTTGGCTGACTTGGCCAATTTTCTAGTTCAGCATGAAGCCGAGCAGTGCAAGTCGGATAGTTCACTCGGTGAGGTCATCGCTGGCACCAGCACGCGAAGGGTCTTCAAGTCGTGAATCACGATTGGATCCTCGATAGGCTGCCTAGATTCGAGCACTGCATGAAAGATGCTTCGTCGATTTTCTAAAGAAGATTATAAGCAGTGTTGATTTGCATTCGGCATGAGCACCAGCCCACTTGCCGGCCGTCGAGGGAACACCTTTAGGCACGAGTTCCGCAGGATGGAAAATAGGTGCGCCCACATGTGGTGGTAGGATCCACTTCGAGGTTTTTGAGATATATATATATATAGGCTTTGTCCCAGTTTCAGAACGGTTTCGTATACCAAACCTCAGAAGAGTCGCTCCCTGTTTCCACAAGAGTCGCTCCATGTCTCACACATCAGATTTTACCGGCACCCCATCCCTGGATCACCCCGCAGGGTTCCCTCTCAGACTCTTTGAGCGGTGGCTTTTTGGGAGTCTCAAGAAGGGGATCCGGCGTTTCCTTTTGTGAGTTTACTGTCATGAGTGGGCTTGCAACACCATTTACAACCCAGAAACTCAACATACAAGAGTCGTCACCCCAAACAAATTAGGGACCTTCACCCCAAAAAGAACTCGATTTTCAGAAAGGAGTTCCTTTTCGCGAAGAAACGTCCCGCAAATAGACGTCGGTCCCGAAACGAGTCGACGAGTGTGTTGACCTCGCGTTTCCACCGCAGCTCCTGCAGCCACAGGCAGATTGGTCCATAGATCGCCGCACCGCCGAAGACGGCCTCAACGCCACGTGGGCGCGGCAGCAGAGAGGTTTTGTGTGAAACCGTGCGGCAAGGATGTGTTCCGCAAATTCTCAAATGTAGAATCTTGTGGGCATGTCCAACGCAAGGCATTTGAACGGGATATAAACATGCATATAATGTTGTTGTTGCGGGCTCATTTTCAGCAAGTGTTATGAAGAAATGTGAGGATAAATTGTTGCCTTCATTTACACGTTGACAGGGAAGGACATAGAAATTAGCAGGGAACCCCTCTCTGTTTTGAGAAATGTACCCCGCAGATTGTCTCCAATCCCACTAGTGCAGGGAAAGCCACGCCCACGGTGGGCAAAACCACTCGGAGAACTGTTTGAGCCGTCAAGGCGTCATCAAAACCTGGGCGATGGAGCTTCCCTAGCTGCCGACTTATCAATCCCCAATTATTAACCCCAGCCACAAGGCCCCAGACACGCAAACACGCACTCAACACACTGGTATTCTATGCACCGTCCATCCGGATTGGCACGACTTAGCATTTATTCCAGATAGTACTAGTACGCACAACGCTTGTGCGTCCGTCTATAGGGACATTTGCACCACCGTACACCGTAACAGTATGGAATTCTGGCTGCCCTGGCACTGGGGGCTCACAGCCTACAAAGGAAAGACACATAGACATTATAGCACGCACTGCCGAAGCTCTAGCGCAGCCCAACCCTGGGTCAATCAAATTGCCTGGGCGCTAGCGGGGGTGTAAAGAAATGCAGGTGCTCCACGCTGATATTCCACCATCACGCACAACTTCGCTGGCATGCTTTTGTGTGATGGCCAAGTTGCCCCTGCTCTAAACTCCAAAGAGGCCCATGGTTCCAGGGCGTTCACAAAATGCGTACCACTTCCCCTGAAGAAGCCTAAGTGAAAAAGTTGCCTGAGTAAAACAGGTGTCATGTAAAGTGGTCTGACCACCTCAAGGTCTCAAGATCACCTCCAAAGTTCAAGTTCCACAGTACGTGCTCCACAGTGCACGGGTCGACGAGCGACCGACGACACGAGGAAAAGTCTGCAGACCTGTCTCCACTTCACCAGCCTGAAGCCTAGAGGAGGATGTGACTAGGAACACCTACAAAAAAGAGCAGGTATGTCACGGTGATCAGCCGTGATATCAGTATGTACTGTGGCCGCTTCGTTGGACCATCGCGCACAGTACATGGATGGTCCCCCTGCAGTATGAGTAAGAAACCGAACCCAAAGGTAACCTCTAAAGCCAAGGTGTACACACACAATTGCGAACATCAAACCTGGGCAAACCTCTTTGGAGAATTGGCTTCATCAAGCTTGACAAACACATCGAACGATGAATCCATCAAGCTTCACGCCACGCGCGCGCCGCATGAAAAGCCCTGCACAGCTTCGTCGCTTGACCGAGTCAGACCAAAACCGGGGCCCCGGGCGAAAACCGTCACTTCCTAGGCTGTCTTGTTTTGAGACGAAAGACCAACAAATGAGTCATGTGCCGGATTCCCTGGTCCCGGTGCGATACCCACCATTTGGTGCACCAAACTCTCAAAACAACCTTGAACATCCTTGAACCTTGATCATGCATTGGAAACCGTGGAAAAATCCTTTTCGTGGGGGCCTCCAACCGATCAAACCAGCTGTTGCTGTTTTCTTCATTCGCCTTTCCTCTGTGTTTCAGCAGGCACCATATAGGCTGAAGATCTCAATTGGAATTAAGTGGGTACATCGGGAGTAACGATTTTATAGTGCTAAAATGCTGGGACCAACTACTCCCTCAAAAAATGGTAACGTGTTAACTTGTTGACTCTATACAATCAAGATGCATATTGGGAAAGAGTCTAGAAACAAGGCGTCAGCTCTATAGAATAGGGTCAGCCTGTAAAAAGCTGTGAATATGGAAGAATATTGAAGATCTTCCTCTTTAAAATGCTGGTCCGGAAATACTGTGGAACAGGTGTTGTTTTTTGTTTAAGGAGCAAGAAAAATTGTCTCTATAGAATCAAGGTATAGGGTATTGGAGCCGAACATGTCAAGGAAGGCATTGGCTCACCTGTTGGAAGGACCCCAAATTTATAGTGATTATTGTAGTGAAGACAAAGGTCCTCATGGACAGCTAAGGGACTGTGATTTTATAGTGTCCAAATGTTGTCCCCAAGTCATCCACCTCCCCCTTCCCCAAGTCATCCACTTCCCCCCTCCTCTATAAAATTGTTGTCCCTGACATGCAAAATAGTGCTAACATCTCTCTATAGAATCAGCATGTTTGAGGTACCAAGATCCATCTCACCATCACTACAACATCTCTATAGAATCGAGCTCGTACAGCACCTTCAACTTCTATAATAAAATCGAGAAACTTCAAGGTTTGCTGCTTACAAGCCTCCTTCTGAACCAAGAAAAGCCTGTTAGAAAAATCGCTTTTCAGGGTACCCAACCACCATGATTGTGTAGAGGATATTCCAATCCCTATGGCTGAAGGTTGTTTGCCATAGCTGATCCACCCGCGCCACAACTGCACAATGACATGCTTGCCATTTGGGTGGACTCAATTAGGTCTCCCGGTCTCCAAGTCCGAGAGAAGTGTCTGAGCTGTCCCAGTGGACCAACAGGCAAACAGGCGCATGACGGCGCATGGATCCTCTCGCTCACTGGGCTTTTGGAGTTGTTTGAACAGTTTTCGCGACGCCCTGTTCAGATGTTCAGCAGCCTTTCCCAAAAGCCACGGCTAAGCCGACAGCATCACACCTGGACCCTCACCCCCCCACGTTCCCACGTCGCGCGGTTGCTCCTCGAGCGTCGTGTGGGCACTTTCCTCGATCGCCTTCGATCCGCATCGGGCACCATGGCCGTCGCCCAGCCGAGCCCCACGGGGCCTTCCGGCCCCCAATCAGCTGCCCAGGTGCCTGGCCGAGCGGGTTCAGGTGGTGCCGGGTTCGGTGGGGGAAGGATGGCACCGACCCGTTTGGCCTGTCCGGAGGACTCATCCGACCCTGTCCGGAGGACGCGTCACATAGGCTAGGCAGCCGGCCACCCCGATGGTGTCTGAGAAGGCCTGCACTTGGTGTATTCTTGACGCAAGGGGGACATAGGAATTCTTCCACCTCTGGCCAACTCCCAAACAGACACCTCTTTCAGCTGCATAGCCTAACTTGATCCAACCTTTTGCTCCTTTCACCGCCGGTTCCGCCGCGCGACGCGCGCGCCTTCGGCCCAAGCTTTGGAGACTCTCAGCACCCTCCGAAGACGTCGAACCGGTCGACGTGGAGACCAGGCCGGTGCTCGTTGGGCATGTACAGCAGGTGCTCACGTCCACCGGGCTCTTTCCGGTTTGGGGGGAAACCACGGACTGGTGGAAAAGCGTGAGTCTCCTTATTGGCGATGAAAAAATGTGCGACTCTGTTTCAAAAAGACCTGAAATAGTACGACCTTTTCTGAAGGATCAAAACTCAAACATATATGGAGAGCACATGATTTTGCAGCACCAGTCATGCAAGAGCCTACGGCCAGTTATCTGCATGTGACCTTGTTTCTGGCTCATAAGGAAAATTAGACCATGCGGGAAAACTGATTTAGACAACAAATGTTTGGGTTAGAGGAATCTCCCCTTTATTCATTCCGAATCGAAGCTAGAGCAAAGGCGAATAGAAGATCCGCAAGCCAAAACCTCAGATGTGAACATGACCCCCATTCAAGGGAAGGGTTGACACTCTTTTACACGAAATGTTCTAGACCGCCCCACCCCTTTTGATCCACCCAAAGTCCATCCTCGCCGTGTTCGCTGGCTCGTCTCCGAGCGCCCGCGCTCATTCTCTTGCTCCAGCTGCGTGCTTCTCTGGTCCTGAAAGCCGCCCGGCTGCTCCGGTCTCGGCGCGGAGACAACCGGCGCGGGGTTGTCCCCCGGTGCTTCAAACAGAAGACCGGTGCTTCCTCGTTGAAAAAGGATTCCTCATAAAATGGTGTGGTTCCTTTTTCCAATGAGGAATCCTGTTTCGTCTGAAGCATGGTGGGCTTTGAATGGTTTGCCATAAAATATCATACACTATCCATTTAAATTCTCTCCAACCGGCCTTCACGAGACATCGAGGCACTCGCACGGGTGAAAACGAGGACCTCGACACGACACGTGCCTCGACGAATTCGCAAATCTCATCGCCATCGTCACAGAGCGTCGGCCTCCGTGCCTCAGAGACCGTCAAAAGCCCGCGTTTGGAAAAGGTTTCGGGGCACAGTGGGGCGTCGCAAACGGACCTAGTGACAGAGCGACTAAATAGCTAATGATTAGTCCTGTGTCCTCTAGTATATGTATACATGCGATATTGATTTAGGAGAAACACTGCATGCAGCAGTCGAAAAGTGACAGAGCTGCGGCTTGTGAGGGCAACCGGCAACCCTACACGATTCCGGTAAACAGACTTGCGCAGTGCAATTCGGGAGTCAGATCTTGCAGTCACTGCCTTCCACACAAACAACCATTGACTTTGTACGACAGTCCCTTGGAACATCAGACACCATGACTGCAACACTTGCTCATGGGTGCCCTTCGGGACCTTCAAACATGCACCATGGACTACAGACCTCATCACCCTGCTCCAAAACCTGTTCGCTTTCTCCGGTGAACTCGCCAGGACGACCGAGGGGCGCAGGACGCCGGCTCGGGCGTCCGGTCCGACTGAAGCGAATCGCTCGGCGAAGCGCTCCGTCGGGGGGGAGCTGTCCGGGTCTTGTGCGGAAGAATATGAAAAGAACGTAATGAATAGCAAAAGGAACCTAATGAATAGCATTGAATAGCGATGGCCTCCAACCTAAACGCGATTGCCTCCAACCTAATAGGAATGGCCTCCATGAGCCCAACATGAGGATGGAGGATGATGGTTTGTCTTTTGTGTGGCTTCATTGGGGCAGCTCACCAACACACCTCGAAGCAAAGAAGCGGGAAGGTGTTCGGCGCTCGGCTGAGCAAACTGAACTATTCAAGTTTTCGGGTACAGCCTGATGGTCCTGAACTCAAGTGAACCCATAGGGTGATAAACATAGGATGATGAGTTTCTCTTGCTGGAAATCAAACCACTTGCATCCACTTGCGCACTTCTAGCATAGAAGTTCTGCTTCCCAACCTGTTCACTGTGTCATCACGGTTTTGTAATTTCCATAGTCCTTCTGCTTTCCACCCTGGACCCAGGACTGCCCGCTTCCGGCTGACGAGGGGGGGCAGGGAGAAAAGGGCATGGTCAGCCTTGCTTATCCTCCCTTCGATCCAGCCGTGTTTCTGTAGGCACTTGTTCGAGCTTCACCACATAAAAAGAGTTTCATGGATGACCAAAAGGATCCGGATAAGAAACTGGTGATTGGTGGACCGAACACAGCTGGTTTTTCCACTGCAGCAAAACAGCTGCGGCTGCAGCGTCAACCGCACAGGCGACCTCAGCCTTTGCTCGACCTCAGTGACCCTGAAAGCGAGTCTGCCATGCTGGTCGGAGCCAATAAATTCAGGACTTCAGTCTTTTGACCGAGGTCATCAAGCGATGGTGGGGGGCTAGTCCGAAGGCGTCTGACCAAGACAGTTGTAATCTGCCAGTGTGATGTTCTCAAAGGAACTTTGGTTACTTTGGACTTTGCTGGGGCCCACCCTGTGTCAGTTTGCGATCCTAGCCTCGCAAATCAACAAAAGTCACCCCCAACTAGCCTAGCACTTTGCCCCGTGGCCACCGTGGCCATCAAGAAGACTCAAGGTGAAGTTTTTCGAGGTGAAGTGATGCACAAACCTTTGGAAAAAGAATGTCCTCCAGCAGTCAAATAGAAGCCTTCTAACCAGGCCACCGCACAGTCCTCTTTGGGACTCTAGAAGCTTCGCACTTCTCTGTGCGCAGCGGGATAGGATTGATTGGAGTGGTTCCAAGAAACGAGGGCGCTAACATCCTAGCGGACCCCGGCACCTGAGAGGAAACTTAGGCCCACTGCTTTGCCTGTGTGCACATGTGAGGAGAAGAGATTGGTTGGAGAAGATGGTGCACCTATAAGCACGAAGACTTTACCAAATCCATCTCCTCGACCTGCCCCTGTTTCTTGGAAAGAACGAATGGCTGAATAGCCTTTCAAAGACATGGCTACATGGCAATTATGGGTTGCATGTCATGTGCGTGATCTCAGGCTGACCTGGAAGACTTCCCAAGTTTTCCTGCAACACCAAACTTGGCAGCAACACCCCTCTCCTGATGCGCCAAACCCACTGCCAGCCACGCCTGCCAAAGCTTGACACACTCTTTCCCCCGCGGGCCAACAAAGTGCGTGCTGGTCGAAAAACTTGCCTGCTCCAATATTCGTGATCTCGGGCAGCAAAGGCAAAAACCCAACCCACGGACCGAACTCTTGCCCTGTGATGCCGCCTGGGTCAAGGCTCTGCAGTGTCTCTCGAACACCTCTGCTCTGCAGTGGTCCTCGGCTTGCATTGGTCCTCTGGGAACTTCTCGTTAAGTGCTCCTCCATCGCTGGTGAGGCCCGAAACACCCGTGCGGAGTGAAATCCGCGCCCCTGACTTCCAATGTGGCATGCGTATGCTCTGTCCAGCTCTGGCCGCAAAAGCGGCTCCACCTGTCTCGCCCAACTGATCGAGCCTGCCGAGTGGCCATGGGGTTCCGCGGCTCTCGGCACAATGATTCGTTGGCGCAGTCCCAAAGTTCCGCTTGAAGGCCACTCCAAACTCGAACATCGTTGAGGGTATTCCAGGTTGTCAGTTTGGTGTCCGTAGGTCCGTAGGCAGCAAAGTCATATTCGCAACCTGGACCTAGAGTTTCAAAGCTCCAAAGGTGCCAGCCTAATCCAGACCGGTCCTCCAGCCTGGATTCCACTCACGATGGAGAAGGAAGTGGACCACTGCAACCAGCAAAGCCACGAGCTTCCAAGAAGCCACCCTATGGCAAAAGCACAAGCCAGGAAGCATTCTAGATACATCTTGTGTATATACTAAATATAGGTCGTCTTGCAGCCAAACTGATTTCGCAAAACACGAATGCGAGTCCGCACGGCATGAACCACCATAGAAACCTTTAGTGCTCTCTTTTCTCAAAGCTTGCATAGAAACGGTACATGGCTAAACAGGCGAGTGAAAGTGACCAGAATGCGGACAGTAACTACAGAGCTTTCAGGTAGATGACACAGCATCAAATGCTAAAGTTAACAAATGACTCCCAAAAATTACCCAACTACAAAATCTAGTCTGAACATGCTGTAGTCGGCGAGAGATTGGCCGTTTCCTTCATTGTATGAGAAGTGATTCTTTGCTGCTTGGGACCTGCCCTGCAACTTTCCTTTCTCACGTCACAATCTCAGAAGACGCTGCTGGGCATACAGCGCCTAAGAGTGGGCGAAAAGGACTGAGACGTGAGCAGAGGATGATGAATGCACCAACTGAGGGATCGAATGACCACTTTGACCCAGGAAAACGGAACATTGCCCAGAACCGGGCCGTCCCAAGAATCCCAAGAATCACCAAGAAAGTGACATGTTGCCGCAAGTAAAGCGACATGATGTCCCGGCCAGTTTCTCTTGAAAACGCAGGATTGCGTTGAAAGCCTTGAAACTCTTTTGCAAAAATCATCTACATAATTTGGATAGCAGCTTGAGTTGAATTCCTGATGTCTCTGGGCTGGGTTGGTCTCCTTGTTTTACAGTCTAGCCAAAGTCACCAGTGTATCAGGGATGCGAAACTTGTATGTATATATATATATATACACACCTCCTTCAATAGATTATTGATCATTGTTGCTGGGGCTTTTAGGAGGAGACGGACCAGACAAAGCTTGAACACGGAATTTCTTGAAAAAAATAAACAAGTGACCAAAGTCAACTCGATGAATACTTGCGCTCACCTGGCTCAGATCACAAAAAAGACGCCAACAACCCCCCCCACGGTCGCTGCAACCAGGCGCTGGGGCAGCCATTCTGGGACTCTGCATAGCAGCCCTTGTTGTCTGGGCAAAAGTAACGTTGAGGACCTGGTAGCGCGGGGCAGCGTGGCTGTCCACATGTGAAAAACGTAGCAGCTGGCAGCCAACTGAAGTCCCTTGTCAAGGGCGCCATGTGGACCAAAGTTTCACCATCTGACAATGAGGAGTCTTACACAGTAGACTTGTGACATTCAGGTGAGATCAAAGGTGCCAAGAAACACTGAAGGATCACCACTTTCAGGGAAGACGGATCACGAAGGTCAAGCGATTTGGCTCTACGGCCTGTCATCGGTCCAAGCATCCACCAGTCACCGGTCCAGGAGGTCACCCACCCCAAAATTGACCTTATGTAGACTCTTGATTTGTCAACCCACCCCTGTTGATATCATGTTGATTGTAGAGCCTCTTAACATTAGGGGTCGAAATATCATCAAGTGTCACTACATCCACCTCCGTCCCATCTGCCGAAACGCAATCGCTGCAACAGGGTGACTTCCTTGGCATGGTCGCGGGCATCGCTGGCATCGGAAGTGGAGATGCCAAAGGAAACCACCGAAGTGGCACGTGCCGACGAGCGTTGTTCGACCTTTTTTTCTTCTCAGGGATTTGTTCTTGGTGACATGAGTGGGCGAATGTCACACTTCCCTCAGGTCATCAGACTACAGCGAGTCTTTGACTCGCCTGGTGAAGACTAAGCCGACACCACCCCTTCCAGTGCGACATGACGAGTTGTTCCATTCTTCCGCCATCCAATGTTCCGTTCCCCAAAAACCTTCTGCTCTCTTTCACCGAGACGTCTGCACCCACCCTCCACCCCTCCGCCCGTGCCGCCCAGCTGCTTTGGACAGTACTTGGAGTCCTGGCCGCACAGACGGCCGGGTTTTCGGGCGAACAACGAGGTCCAGGTGTTTTTTTTTTCGAATGTCCAGGTGTTTCAAAGAGCCAAGCCTTTGGGGTTGATGGTCAAGTCGGTTCGGTCAGTTCTGCAATTCTAAGACTTCTTTGTTGACTGGATCTCTCTGGTAAAATCCATGAATTCTGCCGTGGCAGAACCAATGAAGCGCGTTTCCGGACTGGACTTTCACGGGGATGTTTATCCGTGTGAATCGGTCAAAGTTAGAAGGACCAGCTTTGACGGTTTGCGATTGATCGCAAACCTGTCAAGCTAACCCTCGGAGTACGCCAAACACCCTTGTTTGAGACAACTAGTCTGCAAAGTCTTATCCACTGAGTCAAGACTAGAGACTGAGATCGCTCCGCTAGGGCCCGATAGGGCAGGGCAATGTTTGAAGCCTGATATATCAGCTAGGTTTGTATATGTTTGTATGCCTTCTTCAAGATCAATCACTCGCATCGATTCCATTGAATCCCAATTCCCAGGAGTCACAAAGGGATGGCTTACAGTCCCTAAGTGAGTGGATAATGGGCACCCCTATCCTCCAATAGGCACCCCTTTGTGACTCCTGGTCTTCGGATCTACTTTGCTTCCTTTCACTGGAACATGTGCTTCGTCTTTGGCCGAAAAGAACCTCCGAAAAAACGGAAGTTCGAGTCTTCCACATCTGAGGGCACCGTTCGGCTTAGTCGAATCGATTCGGATGGCCGAAGGACTTCAGCAAATAGCCAAGAACGGGGAGTAGAGGCTCTTTTGACTCTCTTGGGGAGCGTGAGGAGTCCAAAACGAGTAAGATGAGCACATCTGTATGCACGTGTTTGTCTAGGCACGGATTGGGAAGAATGAAGACTTTCTTCCATAGGTGGTCGCTTAATAGCTTGTGATATCTAACGGGATCTACATACAAGTACATACAAATCATATAATTACTGTAGATGGTCCGTGTTCCTTTACAGTCCATCAACCCCTAAAGCCACACCACCATAATGAGGACCCCACCCAACCACCCATGGGTTAAAAGTGAGAAGAGAAAGAATGAATTGTCTTCCGGACATGCTGGTGGAATTTCAACCTAGTCGCTAGCCGCCATGCAACACCGACGCAAACATTTGCCAGTAACAACAAAAACCAGACTTGGGGGGATCCTTACACCTCTGGGATTCACGAAGCACCAGCGAGCGCGACCCAACGAGTGCGACCCCACGGTCGCGCTCCTTGATCCGGAAGGGCTCCAAGTCTGGTGCCGAGGCGGCGCTGGCCGCCGCGGGAGAGGGCGAAGGCAGAGAAGGCGGCGGCGGTGGCATGAACCATGGCAGTGCGTCGCCCTCTAGCTCGGTGGTCGTCGTGGTGGTGGTGCTGTCGTCCAGAGCCAGAGTGGCTCTCCTGAGGTCCGCGAAACTCAAGGCGCCACTCTCAGTCATGGTCATGGTCGGTCCGTGCGGGTCCTGTGGGTCCGGAGGGGATGGCATGTTGACGAAAAAGCTCGAAGCTGATGTGACTGTGTTGGCAAGGTTTCATCAATGTGAAGGTCAGTGGTCATCGCATGGTGAGGCTGAGCGAGTATTCTCTGGTCGATGATCACGTGGGATTTCATACATGGCGTAGCTGTCAAGGAGGAAAAGACAAACCATGGGAGAAAAAAGAGGACGTGCTACCACACGCTGATCTGGTTGGTCGAGTCTATCCCAGTTGATGATGACAATGATGAAAAGTTGCCATGCTGAGGGTGATCGTGATGGCGATGGTAAGTAGTCTTTGTCACAGTGATCAATCTTGATCAGCTGCTCGTGGCAGAATGGAATTGGACCCACCAATGAAAGTCTTGGCTCTGTCGCCAGTTGCCCAGTACTTGGCCATCCACCACCAGAACCGGGAATGGACATACTCGATCCGTAAGCGGCGGTGGGTCAAACCCAAACACCCAAAAGACTTAAGCCATAAAATGCACAAATGTCTGCGCCATCGCTGTTCTTTGCATGGAATTGTGATCTTCGTTCAGGATTGACAAGTTATATAAATTCGCTTTAGGCAACCATTCCTGCAAAATACCACCTTCCACAACGATTGATGACAATCATGCTTTTGAGATACCTCGTTGTAGGTCCATTGTAGGTCTACCATTCCCATCCCCGGGCATCTTGAAAGCAAAACATCGAGCGAGTGAAGAAGCATATTGAGCCCTCCAACCCTTAATGCGTTGGCATTGCAGTCTATGTTGTCCCATGCTTTTTTCTCAACCATAGCCATAGGCTGTTTGCTCACATCACCAAAACGAAAAAGTATCTCTCTTTCACATCGTGATGTGTGATACCATGTGTGATTCCAGTAACCATCAACCCCAGACCTTTTTATGGTTGTTGTAGATCAATTTTATTGCAGGAGTCTCTCTGTCTCTCTCCCTCAGCATCATGGAATCAGCATGACCAGTCCCAAAATCCCAAGCACACCCCGCCCAAGGCGTCGCCGGCGTCGCCCCTTTCGTGCTAAGCCAGTTGGGTGCAATCCAAGCGTCAAGATGTCGTGGTCTGAGGGAAAGCCCTGCGAAAACTCATTGGTGCAGGTAATCACATCGTGGCCTGCAGCTTGGAGCTGAGCTTGGAGCTCATCCAGACAGCTTGGAGCGGATATGGAGCTCTCGCTTGGCCAAGTCGATGGCAGTTAAGAACCCAAAAAGCAACCAAACACCTCTACCAAGCAGGACGATGTAAGTCCAACCTGTTGGCTCGTGGGCGGCTGAGGACATGAACAAAGTGAGCCTCCACATACAGGTTCTTGCACTTCAGAGTTTGCCCCCTCAGGGTCGGAACTGCTTCACCTACACTTCACTCGGACCTGAAGTCGTCCTGTTTGCCCTCAAACCGAGTGGATTCCGGTCGGTGTGCGATTCCACCCCACGAAGTGGACCCACCTGTCTCGCAACAGGGAAGTGCGGCCAAGGGAGTGCGGCCACCGCCTGTTTCTCCCGTGGCCTCCCTCCCACGACTGTGCTTGGCGGGGTTGGCCCCAGCCACCCCTGGTCCTATCGCCAGGCAGTGCTTCAAAGTGTTGATCCAAATCATGTGACGGCATGTCACGTCAAGACATGGGGGGATTCCCCCTAAGACCTCTGGTGATAGGAATAGTTGATGAAAGCTCAAGTGTTGAAGTGCTGATGTTCGAAGAACCTTCAATTAAACCGCTGGGGCATCTGGCTGGTAAGAATGTGATCGGCGCCGGCAAAGGTCATATCTGTCGCAGCGTTCTTGAGCTTCTTTTGCAGCCTCAGCGTGACCCGCAAACGAACCACTTGCCCATCAGCTTCCCAATCTTATGGCCCTTGCTGCGCAATCAACCTGCTAGAATGTCACCAGCTCAGGATGCCAAAGTGAGCGTCTTGCCATTGGTTCATTCATCCATGTCGGTATGTGTGTCTGATCGAGTGTTTGTGCTCTACATTCTACACAGGCCAGGCAACTTCAACAGTGGAGGATCCGTGCTGGCGCAGTTGAAGTCACCTGTGAAGATCACCTGCAAAAGGGGGAGCACCAGGATCTGAGCACTCCGGCAGCGATCTTCCAAGAAAATTCCTAGAAATCCATCAAAAAGGTCTGTCAAGAGCATGGACATTGGACGCATGTGTCATCCTTGAAAAGAAATAATGTCTTGCCTTCTACTAGTCCAACGGACAGCGAATCCACCCCTCGGGTCACCGTCAAATGGCAGCTCAGCGTGGTTGAATAGGCCAGGAACCACCAGAAACAGTGCAGAGGCACCAGAAAGCCAGGTGCGGAAGTCGGGTCAAAGCCTGGGGTTTTTCGGTGAAAGTCCCAAAAGTAAAGAGCCCTGTGGAGCACCTTGGACTTGTTCATCATGCTAACCTGTGGCACCGGTGGTGACAACATCACCCACGTCTGGCTTCACCGGACTGGATTCACTCCGAACCATCACTCCGAGCTCCAGCTTCCAAAACGAGTCTGAAAATTGGAGGGGTCGGGAAGCCACCCAAGCTCAGAAGTGGAGCTTCACCTCAATGGCTACTTGGAGCCTCGCCTTGCGAAAAGCCAAGCAAGCCAGGATTCCAAAAGAAAAGCAAACGTGGCTTGTCCTCCACATCATCACATCCTTCAGCCTCCAGCCCAACCCCCTCCCACCTGCCCGTTCGTCCAAGTCCCCCCCCCCCAGATCTCCGACCCTTGGACCTCGCTCCCGGAGCGAGCCGACCGGCCCGCCTTATCTCCCGGCTGTTTGTGAGTGTCGATGACCTGAAAAAGTTCAACGATAAAAAGCAAGAAAAACGGCATGTCTCGACTCAGCGGGTTTTTTAAAGTGGTTTTAGGTCCTTTTAGGTCCTCCAGTGGTTCAGTAGTTCCTCCCAAGGAAATCAACGGTGTCCTTTTGGGGGGGCTGATGTGAAGACCTAGTGAACAGTTTTGGGTGAGGCCAGTGGTTGATCAAAGGCCAAAGAAGCAACTGCCAAAACCTCTTGTGCACATGGGATGTTTATATACCAATGCTTGGACATGAGGCTTTGGGATATTTTTGTTTCATGAAGAAGGGCCTCGCGAGGCCAGGACAAAAGACGGCTGACGACCCGTGCCTGCAGGTAGTTTGCGGCCACTTTCTCCCCTTTCTCGCCAGCGCACTGCAAAAGAGGGCCATGCGTGTTTGCAAAGAAGATCACCTGGGCGAGTTGTCTGGGTTCTGCAGACTCATCTGCGCCCAAAGATGCTTGGTGTTGGCGAAAGAAAGTCCGGTGAGTTGGCTGAGAAACATGTCGAAATTGGATGAAAGTGGTTCTTGCCAGCTTGCCAGCTTGCCAACCAGCTTGGAACACGGAACCACCACGACACGAGTCACAGCGCCCACGTGGCACCTCCCTGCTCTTCTTCTCAACGAGTCGGATGAAGTTCACGAAGCGAACGCCGTACTTGTCCTGCGGCCGTACTCGGCTCATCACGTCACGGCTCATCCCGGTACTCCAAGCACCGAGCACCGACCGACCGAGCGGTGGAAGCCGCAGGAAAGTCAGCGGTCACCCGGTAGCTTTCCGTGTGGAACTTCGTGACTCAATTGAGCAACTTCCCCACACGTGGCTTTGTGCAGGGACTCTATATGTGACCTGGGTTCACATCTGGGGAAAGGAAAGAAAGAAAGAAAGAGAGAGAGAGAGAGTGGGTGACGTACTTGCAGGGGCGAACTTCCAGACTCACCAAAACACCAAAGCCTTCAACACTAAACTCCCAGCAACAGCTATTTGGCCATCCTGACCTGGCATCGACATCAGGTTTGGCCATGTTTCAGCAATCTGCAGCTGCAGTTTTGTTTGCCTGAAACCACCAAGCCAAGAAAAGAGATTTGTCAGACCAGCGACACCCTCCAAAACGACACCCTGCAGTCCCTCC
The DNA here is from genome assembly GCA_963970005.1 of Durusdinium trenchii. Classification (NCBI taxonomy): domain Eukaryota; class Dinophyceae; order Suessiales; family Symbiodiniaceae; genus Durusdinium; species Durusdinium trenchii. Next base: position 14,937 of record CAXAMN010015836.1, on the reverse strand, counting down.
GCTGCTTAAAAAACAGCAAAGACATGCAAAGTCTGATTCATGCGCGACCATCAGGATATCAAGAGATGGAGAAGCTTTCAAACAAAAAGACATGCTCTCTACAACTGCCCCAAGTTTCAGTTTACCAGCACCCGGGACATCGTCTCTCCTCTGCCACAGCGATGGTGCCCCCCTCTCCAACGCGGTCAAAGCGCTCCGCATTCCATGCCAGCGGTGCATCGCCTGCGCGGTGTTCGCGCACGGGCGATGTAAAGCGCTGGAAGGTGAACGGCGAGGTGCGTCCGAGCGAGCCTTTGGTGCTCAAAAGGAGTCCAAAAGGGCCCATGTGCCCCCCATGTGCCCCATGTGCTCGTTCGTCGAGCCTTTGAGTCTTTGCACCGATGTTGGCTCTTTTTGCGACCGATGTTGGCTCTTTTGCGCGACCGAGCATGGCCTGCGGGTGCATAGAACTGGAAGTGAGTCAAGTTGGATCCAATCAAGACTTTGCCCACGTCATTGCACTCCTGGAACTCGGGAGGACAACGCCGAGTGACGACCAGGCGACTCTGGACCGAGACTGAAAGGACTCGTCCCATTCACGCCCGTGAGTTCACTTGAACTGGAGCATTTTGTTCAGGAGGGTCTCACCCAGGTTGAACGAAGCTCCACCAGACTTCTGTAGATGAAAGGAGTTCCCCCTCCTTGGCGGCTCCTTTGGTGGACTGCTCCAGTTTGGGAGGGATCTTTTACTTCTCGAGATGACTGCACCCCGACTGCACCTGGTGCAGTCGAAACCTGAAGCTGCCGAAAAAAACGATGACGGAGACACCCCATCCGGGACCGTCATCGTTCTTCGATCCGGACCGGCTCCTGAAAACCAATCAAGTCGATGGGATTGTGGTCCGCAATGTTCTGGTACAGCTTCTGAAAGCCTCCCCCGCGAGAAAAACGAGACTCCGAGAGATCAAAAAACTCGCCCTGCCCTAGATGGCCCCACCACAAAAAAAAGAGTTGATGGTCAGTAGCAGGACCACAAACCCAAGCTGTACCACAAACCCAAGCTGTTGGCGACCACAAACCCAAGCTGTTGCAGGTCTGTTGTCATAATCCTTTCAGGTCTGTCTTGGCAGACCGCCTCTTTCGGACCGGCCTCCTGGCCGGTCTGGTGCTGGTCGCGAAGACAAAAAATGGGCGGGGGGAACACCAGTGTCGCAATGGGATGTGTTCGGTCCATTCTGTCCATCAAGGTTAAAGCAAAAAAAACAAGTCACAAAAAGTTAAGTCTTGGAAACAAAACTTGATCCAACTTCGCTGGGCAGCCTTTCTCTGCCTTAAACTGAGGGCAATTCCCATACTCCTTGGCTGGTCTTCGTGCTTCTCGTGCTTCGACGAAGCTCCGGGGACTGAGGGGGCTGCCCGGGCCGGAAAGGCGCGGCTACTTCCTGACTGCGTGACAGACTTACCCTCTATCAAACAAGCATCTCTACACCCCTCGAATTGCTCAACATCGTATCACAAGCATCGCATCATCCCTGGAAAGAAGTAGGAAGTGCTCAACATGTGAAGCAGCAACCTGAGTGAGGAAAAAAGGGAACCCGAACCGACTGATTGACTGAGTGGACCAATTCATTTCCTTCCATCTCTTCTCGATTCGGTCCGCCAAGTCTCATCAGAGACACACCACCAATACCTCAGTCGTGAAGAGCACCCCGTGGCGCAGGACTGCGAACGGTCGAAGAGCGAGCTCATCTTGCGTGCGAAGGGACGTGGACACGGGGTCGCGCGGAGGTGCGTGTCCGAAGGTTGTGGCAGACCTCCCAAGTGGTCATAGCCTAATGTTCGGGAAAAACCAGGGTCCCCCGGCTTTTGACCCACAGCCACCTGTCAGAACCATGGTGAAGTGATAAATGTTGTTGAGCAAGCAGTCCAACTCCACTGCTATTCCAAAACGAGCTCTGCACTGGGCACCGGGCGGTCGACCGAGTTCGAGTCGACCCTGTCGCCCGATTTCGGTCCAGTCTGGACCTGTCGCGCCCCGGTTGGTCAAAGGCCGTCTTTGTTCAAGGACTGAACCGCTTGCTTCGGATGGGTGTCCGCAGCGATGTCGCTGAGAAACCGCCCGGCTTGGGCCGCTTGAGAAGGTGTCGAAGCAAGTCAAGCGAACGACGAACGACGGGAGGAATCGCACGGGGGTTTTGGACGAAGGTGATGGGGTTTTGGACCGTTTTGGATGGGGTTAGACCCTTTTTTGGCCAAGGCAGCCAAGATGCAAATTGTATGTGACCACGGCCACTTTGGAACCCAGACAGCCCATCCTTGCGGAATTGATCCTGAACAATTGTGATCGAAGTGGACACCTAAACTCTTGACCTGCCCAGAGCGTCCCTTGCAGTGTTCTTCTCTAGCTGGCCCAGCTTCACCTAGCTTCATGCTCCATTGAGTTGTTCTCACATGAAGGCTCTATCTTCTTCGTGATGGATTTAGAGCCAGCGGTTCGCCCAGTCAAAGGTCGGCAGTGCGAGGATGCGTTGGCAAAGGATGGAATCACAGCAAATCCAGCCAAATACATGCAAGACTGCTACTGGCTATTGAAGAATTTGATCTATACATACTTTCAGCATCTTTCAGCTGCACTCCACCTACTGTAAGCTCAAAACAGCCCTTGAAAAGGACAAGAAGTGTCGGCAAACAAAGGGTATCACTGTATCACTTGTTTGTTCCAGTCACATCATCGTTGACCTTATGAGCCTATGAGGCACTAAACCCCGAGCCACGGTGTGGCTCCCAAACCCCAAACTACCAGGAGATCAATCCTTCACAGAAAGCCAGAAAACTTGCTTCGACCTCATCGAGTTCGGAGCACACCACGAACTCCTAGAGACTCCACCCCACCTCATGGAGAGGTCTCAACCCACCCGGCCACTCCCACCGAGGTGGGAGCCCCGACGGCACACCTGCCAGAAGGGCGGGACAGTCTGCGCCTTCGTGCCAGCGTCCTGCAGCATGTCCAACGCACTGCGGTTGGGAATGTGAGAGACACAACTTGAGATCCCAACCCAACCGTGACAGACGCACGTTGGAAGAATACTCTCAAGATCCCGTGGCAAGTGAGCCAAGTGAATGATCGCGCCACTTCGTGCGATCGCACTGGACAACCTCCCGGACACGCTCCGCCGCCTCGCCACTGGAAGGCTGGTGCACAGGGCGGCCACCGCCTCGGACCAAGTTCTGGCTTTCGAAACGAAGACGTAGGGGTCGGGCCAGTTTGGAAGGAAGACCGAAAAAGCGGGCAGGGAAGCCGAACTGAGAAGCGGGCTTGTCCTTCATCTTCAGGTTTCTACAGGTATGAAAGTTTTGTAGAAACACCAAAAAAGGTTTCCCATCCTCTGCAACATTGGGTAGATATCAAAGGTTGCTCTTGGTCCTGGCGTTTGCCCGGCTGTTCTTGTTCACCACGTTCCACAGACCAAATCAAGTCTTAAAAGAGCACCAATGGCCCGGGATTCAAAGGCAAAGCCTTCTCAGTATCTAATAGCGATGGCCTCCAACCTCAAAGCGATGGCCTCCAAACTAATAGCGATGGCCTCCAACCTCAGAGCGATGGCCTCCACCCTAGTAGCGATGGCCTCCGACCTCTTGTCCCTTTCCCAAATGATCCATCCAAATCACACTGGTTGACCTGAAATGAGCCATGTGGTTGCATGTCACTGCACAAGGGGCTGCGGGTTTTTCGTTCCCTGAATGGTGTTTTCCCTTCCCGGGAGGTGTTGGCTTCCCGCTCGGGTGTTTTTCCTTCCCTGGGAATTGTTTGTTCCCCTGGTGTTTTTCGTTCCCGTACGCCGCGGTGCTTTTCGTGCCCGGCTGGTGTTTTTCAGGCCCTGAATTGTGTTTTGTGGGGCCGCTGGTGTTTATTGTTCCCTGAAAGGTGTGTATTGTTCCCAGCGTTCCGGGTGTGTATGAAAAAGTGAAAGGGTGTTTGTTGTTCCCTAGAAAGTGTGTGTTGTTTCCAAAGTCTAGCTTGCGGCCGGCTATCGCAAAAAGAAAATAAATAGGAAATAAAAAGAAAGGAAAGGGCACAAGGAGAAGAAAAAGGTCTAAACTTCGCTCGTTTGATCTATCCTGTCTGAACTATGCAGAGCTCAGAGGTAAAGACGTTACATTTAGACCTTTTAAGCTTTCAATTTTTTGTTTACATGGTCTAAAAAGTGGATGTGGCAAGGTCTTCACATTTGACACCTTTAGTGTGTGACGTTTCGTAGCACAGATATGAGACACAGGCAGGAAGACATTACATCGCTACATTTGAGATTTTGTTGTACAACAAGCTGTCTTTTGTATACATGGGTGACATGCGCTCACAATGCAACAGTCGAAGTTGTTTATACATTTCTTTTTTGTTTGGTTCTATGTTTAAGTTTGCGGACGCTGTCAGGCGAGGCGAAGCGGGCGGGGACATACGAAGCCAAAACGGCTTGACAAAGGGACAGCGCAAGAGTGAGCGGAGCGCAGTACAGCAGAAAGATGGTTCATGACGGGATAAGCATGGTGCACAGTGCAAAGTGTATAGGTTTCAGAAGAAAGCACCCGGTTTGGTGGAGAGCTCCGCTGCCACGCTTGGCGCCCACTGTTTACTGACGTTATTCTAGTTACCCAGAGCAACCGACGACCCCGCAGAGTCCACAGTTGAAATGTGATGGGGGCTCGCTTCGCGAGCCCCGCGGGGGAGGCGCTGCGCCCTCCCCCGCACCCCCTCCCGCCTTTAAAGGCCCACCCTTTGCACACGCTGCCATCGCTCACGCCCACCTTGATTTGCTGGGGCTTCTATGAGCACTGGGGGTTCCATGGGCAATGAGCACCCTAGCCCCGGCCATATCATCGCGTCGCTCTCCGCCAAACCTGAAAACTATAAATTTGCACCCACCATCACCCATCCTGCTTTCTATTTGTACTGCGTGCAATTTTGCCTTCATCGAAGCGGACGGTGACGGGACGCCAAAACGGCTTGACAAACGGGCAGCCCAACAGTGAGCGGAGCGCAGTACAGCAGAAAGATTGCTTCATGAGGGGATAAGCATGGTGCAAAGTGTATGGGTTTCAGGGAAAAAAGCTACCCGGTTTGGCCGGCGCCCGCAGAAAGATTGCTTCATGAGGAGATAAGCATGGTGCAAAGTGTATAGGTTTCAGAAAAAAGCTACCCAGTTTGGCCGGTGCCCACTGCTTACTACAATGTTATTCTAGCTACCCAGAGCAACATACGACCCCGCGGCGTCCACACGAAAGAGGCGCTGCACCCTCCCCCGCACCCCGTCCCGCTTTTTAAAAGCCCACCCGCCTGCATGGGCTAAGCCTAGAGACCCATGTTCTTTCCTTTTAACGTTACGATGTCCGCTGGCAGCACTCTCCGTGTCGTCACAGAATCCAAGTCGGCTGGCTTCGCTTGCATCGCTCCGCTCTCCCCCAAACCGGGTGCCTTTTCTGAAACCTATACACTTTGCACCATGCAGCATCTTTCTGCTGTAGGCTCACCCACCTGCATGCGCTGCCCCTCGCTTAGAGACCCATAGTCTTTTAACGTTACCATGTCAGCTGGCAGCGCTCTCCGTGTCGTCACAGAATCCAAGTCGGCTGGCTTCGCTCGCGTCATCTTCGGCCTGAAGGTTCATCGTGTTGTCTTCAAAACATGCGCCGCCTTCAAGCAAAGTCTCCGTCTCTAGTTGGAAAGAGCCAAAGCTGCAAGTCTATATAAGAGCCATCGATGAGCAAAACACTATGGGAGCTGTGACTTTCCAAATACGGACACCGGATTTGAAAACAGCCGGCTGCGAATAAATTTTGCTGGAGATTCAATTGAAAACGTAGCGAGTATTAGAACTTGGCGCTATACCAGCACAATAAGATCAACAAGGGAAGGAAAAACACTTGGTAGGGAACGAAAAACACTCCGGCAAGGAAAAACACCCATACAGGAAAGGAAAACACCCATACGGGACGGAACAACACCATTTCAGTAAGGGGAAACCCCCCGGGAAGGGGAAACACCATTCAGGGAAGGAAAAACACCCTACCCCTGCACAAGCATTCGAAAAGGATTGTGAACCCCCACCGACGCTGAACGGAAGCCGAGACACTGACGGCCCACTGAACCCACCAAGACTTGAGCGTTGGCACCCACCAGCTCCGAGCGCTTCCGTCGCCCGGAGCGCAGCAGAAGCACCGGCTCGCGTGGAGGGCGGGAGCATGGCGCCGGAGAAGCCCGACCGCGCCAGGGTTGCACAGAACAACCCCGCATGGACTAGTGAAAGACTCATGGGAAAGGCGTGGAAAGAGGTTGGAAAACCCCGACCTGAGGTTCAGTGGAGTCGTCTGGCTGGTTCGGTAAATCTCAGGTGTTGGGGTTGAACCCCCCAGAGCTCCAACATGATGTTATCAAGACTCTGGCAAAGCCAACGTTCAAGGCACAGGTGCTCTTGGTATATAGATCATCTAAAAAGAAGGTCAGCAACTGCACTAACAAGTCCTGCAGTGAATATCATGCTAATAGATGCTAATCTCCCTCCAACACATAGATCGTTCATGTGCTTTCGAAGCCCGCTGGGCAAAGTCTTGTTCTGTCGCGCATCATACACCAGCAAACCAAGTCCAGTCGTCTAGAATGCAAAGGCTTTCAGCGAAGAAATGTATAAAAGTTGCAGTTGAGGCAGGCCAAGAACAATTAAGCCATTTGCAGCATCTTCTTTCTGTAGAATGGCTGTCTTGGTCTTCCACAAAGCAAAACCCGCAAAGCAAGCAACACAATGCAAACCAAAGTGACGGGGAATCTGTGCGCGTGGCGCCTCTTGGACAACTACCGCTTCTTCAGCACCCCTATTGCTCTCAAGAATATGGGTTCCAGATCAGGAGTATCCTGTATCCTGGTAAGTTCAATCAGTAAAGCATATAGATTCAAAGGCATTGTGGTCCGAGGTTCCATGTTCCAATCAGCTCATTGTGCGATCCAGCAGCAATTCTGCAGCACGCCTGATCAACCACCACAAAAAATGCCCACAGATCAACGGGCCCGACGTTCCCTCCAACAGGTCCTCCTTTCGCGAAAGCTCGGACAGAGAACTCCTGCGGCGCGGCACAGCGGCTCTCTGAATGACATGTCCATCTGGTCCAAGTTCATTAGCCCCCAAATGACAAGGTCCAAGCAACTCGGCCCCGTGAAAAAAGCTCCTGATGAGGCTATGAGGCTCTGGAAACCACGCCTTTTTGCTGAGTTTCTGTTGGTTTCATTGTCACAAGAGTCACAAGAGGTCACCAAATCCAAACCGAAAAATCTTTGTTGCCCCCACTCCTAACAAGACTGTTCCTGGTTTTGCTTCAACTATGTTTACTATCACAAGGGCCCCACAATCTGCTGAAACCCCAACGATTCAGAACAAGTTGAGACATGAGGTTACTTTGACACCCATGCGAACAACTTCAACTGGGCACCCCGACTGCAGATCCAACTTCAGCTGCACATTCTGAGCCTGAAGACTGAGAACCCTAATTGGGCAACGTGGAAAAAACGTGGAAGGAGGAGTGTCAAACAACCGCGAAGGCAAAGACTGGCAAACAAACTCTCCGTAATATTCCGTAATTTGCTTTCTCCAAACATTTGCCTAGTGCATTCTGACCCTCTTCTGTGCTTTTATCACACAGATCATCAAAGCCAACGCAACCATGACCTAAACAGTGACCCATTGAAAAAGAGCAGCAGGTCGGTCCTAGAAAGCTCACAACCTGTGCAAAATAGAACTTCCTGCTCCGATGAGTGTTATTCACTCTCCGCGCAAGAACATCGCGCGCGCGCAGCTCACCAGAACAGACTCGTACGAAGCCATATCGCCTGGCCGGGCCGGGCCGGACAAAGAGCGATTTGGGAGCTTCGGGGATGAGAGGCATTGAACCTACTTGGATAAGGTCCATTGAAGCTTCTCGAACGCACTTGGCCCAAGCCATACATGGTTCATGTTTTCTTGTGCCCTTGAGTTTTACAACAGAAAAGACATGCTAAAAACATGCATGAGTTCATCCGAGGTTGTTCGGAAAATCCATCACGTCAACCCACAACTGGGTTGCGCTCCTACCGATTCACAGGAAATGCTGAAGAGTGAATAGAAAAAGTCTGCCAATCTTCTAAAATGCACAGAGGTCTGCTGTGTATATATAAATATATTGCATGGAAACTGCTTTAAAGTACAACGTTGGTTCTAGGCATATGTATATAATTACAATATAATATGTGCTCCACAGAAGAGAGCATAAATATGCAATCATGGAAACTGGTTCTAAAAGTACAACGTTGGCTCTAGGCATGTGTACAATACAATATGTGTTCCACAGAAGAAAGCAGTTGGGTCATTTTTGTGGTCCATACCACATGTAAAAGCTGGCATCACATCTATCCCCTGGCCCCCGGCTCTGCCACCTTGTGCCATGGCTTGCATTCTGCGGTTGATGTGTAGGCAAAAAAGCTTAACTTGTGTTTTTGCATGGATCTCACGCATGTATGCTTCCTTACCATGGATTTTGCCTGCCTAAATACAGTATCCCGTATTCAAACGCCAACCTCTTCCCTGAGCTAGAAACTTCTTAAACTCTGTTAGTAATTTCTAAGTCTAATTGTAACTCAATAACAAGCCCGTGCTGCTGGGTCCTTTGCAAATCAACTTCTCAGGTTACCTCCTTCCCTCTTGCTCTACCAGGCAGGTCTTTATCACTATTGACTATTGTCCTTCCACTTCTGTCCACAATGACAATACTCAAACAATCACCATGTTGATCTCCAGTCGATAGATGACAATCATTGCGCCCACAAACAAGTCACGGACTCTGGGTGGTTTTTGATCCCTTGCACTCAGAACTTGTGAACAGATTCTGCCAAAAGCAGGTAATGCTGCCTGCTTGTCACATTTCAAGCCATCCCACACGCTATACTGGTACCCAAGAACAGATTAACGAAGGTTGACTTCCAAACTCCAATTCACGAAGGTGGGATCTTCCGAGAATGAATCATCATAGTTTGCGTTCCAAGATCTGACCCCAAAAGCACCATTGGTAGCATAGGCCCTGATAGGCGAGGCGACCTTAGCTGCACGACCGTGACTTTGACTTAGCTCGCGGTGAGCGCGCTTGCGCACTTTTCGGAGACACCCCGGGCTGCCCAGTCTGCGCTCCGATGAGCGCTGCACTCCTCATCGACATGGCCTCAGCGGTGATCCATGCACCGCGGTGATCCACACCACGGTGCCTGGTTCTTCGGGGGATGAGCAATAAATTGGTGGGTAGACTTTCACCTATATACTTATATACCGAATCCTCATGTTGGTGGTAACTCCAATGGTCCACCTCCACCACCTCTGTACTTCTCTCCACCTCTGCTGGGTTCAAGTCAAACAAAGCTGGCCACCTCGCAATGGAGCGAAACACGATCATCGCAGTTGGCATTTTCCGGCGACCAGTGGACTCGCTCATCATGCAACAGCAGGATGAGACAGGCGCTTGCCTGGAGCATAGCGCCAGTGTTTGCTGGCTGCGTGTTTGCAGCCAAACTGTGCATGTCAATATTTGACGAGCGAAAATGTTGAGGAATGTTGAGGATAAGTGCGCGTTAATTAACGTCTTTTTGGCTAGATTGAGAGTTGAGAGAGTGTCGGCAGTGGCTCAGTCAAAGCTGGCCTTCTCAATTTGCTCCTTCGTGTACCCTCCTTTCCTGCACTCTTCAGCAGTGTAGCCACGATCTATCCAGAATTGGGCGGACCGCCCATCACGTTGTCTCATTTCATTCATCGCTTCAAAGCACTTGTCTGCCGAACCCACGACTTCGCAATCCTTGATTTGAAAGCCAGCCATGAGAAATTCTTCAGCCGTGAACCCAGACTCCCTCAAACCTTGGGCAGAAAAGCCAAGGTCCTTAAAGACCTCGGCAGTTCCGCCTGCTTTTTGCAAGTCCCAGGCACTGAAGCCGGCCTCTGCAAGAGGGAAGCCTGCATCGTAGCAATCCCTCGCCGAAAACCCGGCAGTCCTGCACTCTTCGGCCGTGAAGGCTGCGTCCTTACACTGCTTGGCTGAAAAGCCTGCAGCGTAGCAATCACCGCAAGAGAATCCTGCATCTTTGCACTCCTCGGCGGAAAAACCAGCATCCTTGCACTGTTGAGCAGAGAAGCCGGCATCCTTGCACTGCTTGGCAGTGAAGCCACCAATCTCTTTGCATTGAGCGGCAGTGAAACCAGCAAGTTGGCACTTGCCTATCATATGTCCTGAGTTATACAATACTTTGCAAGGGAGACCCTGCTTCAAATAGCTCCCTACAAGGCAACACCGGATCCTCTCAGAATTCTCAGGATCCCTAAGATTTGTCAACCAGTCCTCCCGAAACTGTCTCACTGGTTCGAAAAGGTCGGCCTCCGAAGTGTTGAAGCGTGTCAGAATATCCTGCGAAGGCTGCTTCAATGAATCTGGTAGCAAACTCAGGACTGCTTCAGGTCCGAGAACCGAAGATTTCTTGAGGTCTGCAAACAGATCTTGTAACTCCTGGGAATCCATGAAAGCATCCAAGCTCTTCTGGACTACTGCCATACGCTGATCCAGGATGATTTGTTGGCAAAATGGGATCAACAGTCCTTTCGAAATGCTGATGATTGCAGAAAGGCCAGCGAACCCCACACTACCACCGCTGGAGTATCGCACCACAAGCAAAACGCCAAGAACGCCTTGTGGCCAGTCCTCTCCCCAGGCAATGACCAAGCGAGAACTACTGAGGAAGGCGACAAACTGATTGCTAGCTTGTCTTGCAATCCACTCCGGCCAGGTTTCATCGATTTTCATAGCAGGCTTCAAAGGCAGTTCTAGAATAGCTCCATAGGTTTTCCGAAGCTCTCGAGCACAGTCGTCGTGTGAATTCACCTCAATGTAAGAATACACAATGACATAAGCGGACATCACTGCCAAGAGCCCACCATCGACCAGCAATGGGAAAGCTGCTGCAGACAAGCTGGAGCAAAAGGCATCGATCTCCGGGAGAAAGCCAATCATCAGCAAGTTTACTGGAAGGTGGAACAACACCAGCGAGAGGAGACTGTGAGAGTCCCAACTGTAGACAAACACGGCACCTGGCAAGAGCATCCACAGATGGAAACGCGCCACAAGCAGCGCCGCACAGCATGCCTGCACTTGATACTAAAAACAAAGGCGACTAACTAGGCCTTGAAACGTTTGAATTTAACCCCTTCGAAGAAATTAAACAACTCAATTGACAAGCGAGTACGTCGAATTCAAAGTGCACGCCTGGCCTGCAAGACCATCGAAGGAGGTCTGATGTACAGATCGTTCATCTTGGAGATGGGGATAAAACGAGGGATCCAATCAGCCTTCAATGCAGCGAGTTCGATGCCAACAAGCGCAGCTCCAATGGCAACACCGTACCATGTCTTCACATGGAGGATACAAATTCCTGTCACCACCCAGTCTTTCATGGTGTCAGCCAGTTCACTGATGAGTGGCATGGTATAAAGAGCAACAGTTGTGGCGGTACAGGCCTGCAAGGCCTCGCTCTCCTTGGAGAAAGTTCCATCGGTGCTCCAAAGCAAACATGACATGATGCTGGGGGGAGAAAACCACCAAAGGAAAGAATCAAAAAAAACAAGTCCGCAAATCTCTCACGGCTAACACTGTGCTGGTGAGGCGATTCGAAACAAATGACTCGTTATCTTAAACTTTAATAATGATGCAACAAATAACATCACACAATAACATTGAACTGTTCAAATTCCTTCCAAGTTACCTCCTTGATGCATCTCGCCAAGTTCTGAAGAAACAAAGTCCAAAGGCAAAGCTGTTGCCAAAGTGCCCACAGTTCCCATGCTAAGCCACCGCCATCGCTTGAAAGCCAGCCATTTGCAATGGCAACAGCCACCATACTGGCACAAGTGAGGTGGTAGAAAATCAAGGCCAAAGTAAAACAAAGGTTTGTTCCCGGGACCTTGCGCTTGGTTTCCCCATCACACATCAAGCACTCTAAATCAGTAGCCTCTTCTTCTTGTTGCAGCTCGAGGTAAGGATGTGGGATTGATGCAATTCTTTTTGCAAGGCTCTTTGGGCAGCATGATCTTAATGGTTGGCAAAGCCATGTAGCGGAAGCACAAACCGACTTCTTCTGAGCACCGAAGCGCATTGCTTCGCAAACAGCTGCCATCAATGCCGGTGACAACCTCACTGGCCGAGGAAAACGTGGAAACAAAACGGAGAATGCATGCACACTTGCTTATGTCAAGAGTCTGACTTCAATGCAAGCATGCCATTCATCCGAAAACTCAATGAGTTTCAAGAATTATTCAAACCTACCTTGGCAACCCAAAGTCAAAAAATGTTTTTGAACATGTCCAATCAACAAAAGGATGGACCCCCAATAGTGCAGCCTTGCCGATGCCTCCTCTTCCTTGATCGTCACGAGCTGTGGAAGGAACCGAGGTGGAGGCCATGCGAGGAATGATGGAGGGCCTTCCAATCTGCAAATGCAGCCCAACCACCCAACCACATTCAGCACAGGAAGCATGAGCCTGGCTCTTATGGCCCTTGCTCTCAGTAACACCAGGAATTTCTTCAACAACCTTTGCAAAGAGCCTGTAAAGCTAAAAATTCTGAAGTTAAGTGTGCAGAAAACGCGCAAGATGTGCCACCCTCAAAATGTGCGCAACCTCATCTAACATGTAAATTATACAAGCATAGACCCCAAACAGCTTCAAAACGATTCGTTTAGACCAATATTAGTCAAAAATCGATTTCTTGGTACGCCCTACTGTCACCCCAAGAGCAAAATGCTTCATCAATGAATTTTTGTCGGCATTGACATCGCTATTTGTTCGGCCACACTCCTCTCCAGTAAGCCGGGCCACAATGACCAGCCACAGAGTTCAGGGGCGCGGCCAAGACAAGGACAAGAGGAGGACAAGACCCGGACACAGAGCCCAGCCACAGAGTTCAGGGGCGCGGCCAAGACAAGGACAAGAGCAGGACAAGAAGAGGACAAGGCCCAGGCCCAGCCACAGAGCCCAGCACAGAGGACAAGAGGAGGACAAGAGCCCAGTAAGCCGTCCATAGCACACGAGCGCGCGCGCTCGCCCTGCTCTTTCTCTCTCTCTCTCTCTCTGTCTCTCTCTCTCTCTCTCTTCTTTCTTTCTTTCCTTTTCTTTCCTTTTCTTTCCTTTTCTTTCCTTTTCTTTTCTTTTCTTGTCCTTTCTTGTCCTTTCTTGTCTTGTCTTGTCTTGTCTTGTCTTGTCTTTTCCTTTCTTTCTTTCTTTCTTTCTTTCTTTCTTTTCTTTCTTTCTTCCTGACTTCCTTCCTTCCTTCCTTTCTTTCTTTCTTTCTTTCTTGCCTCTCTCTCTCTCTCTCTCTCTCTCTTCAAGTTTATCTTTCTCTGTCTTTCTCTCTGCACAGCACGCTCTGACCACGCCTTTCTGGAGCGTGAGCGCGCCGTCCAAAGCACACGAGCGCGCGCACACGCGCGCTCGCCCTTTCTCTGTCTTTCTCTCTGCAGAGCGCGCCCTGAGCGCACCTTTCTGGAGCGTAATTCAGAGCGCGCGCGAGCCCGCCGTCCCGCGCGCGCGCACTCTGTGCAAAGTGCACACGAAGCCCAACATCTTCAACCCTCGACGTGCCACAGAAGGCCGGCGGCATGAGCGGCTGCAAAGTTCTTGTCCACCATGGATTTCAAGGTGCAGGCTCATTGGATGAGGCGGCGGCCACACTCACATCACTAGCATAAGGCATACTTAGAAGGTCAAAGCAAACGTTGCCGAACAAAAATGGGTTCAAAAGCCAGAGCGTGGGACTGCCAACGCACTCCAGTCGCCCCCACACTTTAAAGCTAGGCTGGAGAGCGCGAAAACATTGCTTTAAGAGACTGCGACGGATTCATCCAAGCCCTTACTTGCTGCAGGAGCCTCCGTGCATCAGCCTGGTCAGTAGGTCTACCAGGCACACGCTGCAAACAAGGGTTTCTGAGCATTGTCGTCTCTTTCCAAGCATCTCCTGCACGAACAAGAACAGACCCACACATAAAACACCTCCGCTTACTACCATATTGAAAAAGCTTGTGCGAGGCGTGCACTTCAAAGCATGCAAAATTTCCTACAGTGATGCAAGTTGAACTTTGCACAAATGTAACTGGTCAGCTCCAGAAGCTTTGTGTGATTGAATCCTTACAGCGTGCACAACTTACAGAAGCCGGACCAAAAGCAAAGAGATGTGTCCCCAAATCAGTTCTCGGAAAAGCTTGCGCTTGTTCCATCAAAGAAGCAACAAGAGCGGCACGCTCTACGCTCAACTTAAGCCAGCGAGGTTCACCTAGTTTAGCTGACTCCAAACTAACGGCCTGCACCACCTCAGAAATAAGTTCCGGCCCACGCACAGCGTTCAACTCACTCACTTCAATCAAGTCAGGTTCATGCTCCACCACGGCCGCACCCCCACTGTTTGATTGTTCAGGCAAATCGCCCCTCAATCTGCACGCGCACTCAGTGGACGCCCCTCGCCGCAATAGAGGCCAGGAAGTTGAGAAATACAACTTGACCTTGCATTGGGAGCAGCGGACACCGCGTTCGCACAGCTGCCAAAGATGGTCTGCCTCCACAAACTCTTGCTTGCTGACCAAACGCTGCAAGAATTTCTGCTTAGTGAGTCCTCGGGGGCCCCTACCCTTTCCAACACAGGAGCTTTTGGCTGCACAGCCCAGTGGGGAACGTTCCTTGAGTGGTTTCATGGGGTGTTGGCCAAGGGGCCTGCAAAATGGCAGCAACTCTGCTCTGAACAACGTCAATCATGTCACTTGAATTGGTCAATTTGTTTGACAGCTTGTCGGCGCTTATTATCATAGCAACCAACCGCACGATTCTTAGCTTGAGCAATGGCCCGGCCTAAGGCAAGCCATTCTGT
>CAXAMN010015825.1:110081-135359 GCA_963970005.1 Durusdinium trenchii | reverse complement strand
CCACTGCGATCTGGCGCTTGCTGTTGAGGTCCGGCAGTGCCCACTGCGATCTCCCTATAGGTGGCTGGTGCAACTGCGCTGCCCGAGTGCCGCTGAGTGACCAGCTCAAGCTGCTCCCGCAATGCACAGCGTCTTAAGTCTAAAGTCTTGTCAGTCATCAAACGCCACGTTGGGTGCGAAAGTCGAAAAAGAGTCCGGGGGGCGTCAGTACTTGCCGATTGCCGTTAAGCTTATATCCTGAGCGACCTTTTTGTGGACTAGGCAGAGCTCAGTTATATTACTTCTTCCGTGGGTGTGGGAAGTTCCGGCATCAATTCGTTGAATACTTTTTCAATTGGCCTGAGGCTTGTCATTCTCCCCAGTCAGCCATCCGTAGTTCGTTCGAGCTGGTTCCTCAGTGCATTGTATATATATATATATTCCTCTTGTTCCGTGTCTATGACATCGCGCCTATTACCCGGGATGTCCATTTTCCAATTCCATACACGCCCTGATGCTCCTTGATTGTGAGAGACACAACAAAAAACGGAGGCACACATCGACCAGTTCCTTTCCCTGCTGTTTCTCCACATGTTTACGCCTTCACCGAGCGCATCGAAGGATGGACTTAATGTTTGCTTCGACAACGTCGGTGGAGAGACCTTGGAGGTGGGATGGACGGAGTGACTGGCATGTCACGGCGAGTAGTGTGGGTTTGAAAACATGCTTGGTCTGCGGTGGAGAGATGTAGATATTATGGGTGAGTAATTTCCTGGTTCTATATTGATGTTGTTTGGCAGTTTGTTGGTCAAAACAGGGTTATATGGTGAGACAGTCCCTTTGCAGGAATGGTTGACTTTTGCGCGTATATTGTTCCACCGTTCCTCTTTGCGAAGTTTTTGTCGTTCAAAGATTGAGTGTTTTGTCCTAGATTTCCACACTCAAGACTTGTTTCGTTGCCCAAGGGTTCTTGCAGGGTCCGGATTCACCACTTCCCCCCGCTTCGATTCTGTTCCAACTGGGCAGTGAGAAGGGGGGGCCCGGTAGGGTTATGAAGGAGGAACGCCGATGTGGAAAAAATCTGACAAGGGTCAGAAGGTCCAAAATTAAAAAAAGGACAAAACGGAGCAAAAAAAAACAGGATGGCCTAGCCATGCCTAGCCAGGAAGGTCTTTCATTACCCAGTCAGAGTCAACCGGTTCCAGGCTGCACTTCGGAGTTTGCTTCAACTGTAGAACCAAAATGAATTGGATACAGCGGAAATCAGTGGATCCTCCAGTTGCCCATCCTCGTCGTCCCTACCTCGTCGAACCACTGTGATTGCTTTGACACCACCATCCCACCCATCAGCCTAGGGGGTGCTTGATGGCTGAATTGCATTCAATGGGGCAGCCCATGGGTGTACCTACCATGGCCCATAGGGCAAGGGGTTTGTGCGGAGTGTGACCCAGGCAATGCTCGAGATGCTGAACGACGGGGGGACGGTCGCCGTGTGCGGGGCCATTTCGGAGTACGACACGCGCTGGGAGACTCACCGAGAAATTGATTTGAAGATAGTGAACTGTAACTGCTGGAATAAGATCGAAAAACAAAATGGTCGAAACGTATCAAGTTTTATTGTTGGAACTGATTGCCAAAAACTTTGGAATCGTGTTCCAAGCCTGTTTGAAGCACCAAGCAAACCTATACAGATCAGTGCGTAGTATTGAATAGTATTGGCACTGAGACTGGCTGGGTTGATGAAAAGAGGGCAGAGTACTGTGGACATTCCAAACGTTTCGTTCCGAAATCGAAAGATAGTGCCATTGTACCAATCAAACTGACATGGTCTCGATGGTACGTGTTTCATCCGAATCATGTGGAGCGGCAGCATGAGGAGACGTGCTTTATGTAGTGTTTTTTCATGTTGGATTGACGGGCACCTGATCTGCGACGAAGGAGAAGAGAAAAGGCGTGCGAGACTTGGCGATTTGGTCAATCTTGGGTGGCAGCAATCGGAGTTTGCTTTTCCGCTCGACATCATACTCATCGATATTTAGATTGTTTGGCTATCTTTAAAATATTGCTTTATGTTTTGTCAGCGTCTATCACGAGTCCTTTTGTTGTGTTCCAAAAGCAAGTTGTTCCAACGAATTCATGAAGAGATACTATATGATGTCATATCAAGTTTATATCAAGCTTATGTCTTTCTCCAACATACTGTAACCATCCGTAACCGTAATACCCTTGCTTCTTCTAAGCGGTGTGTGCATCTGCCGACCTGCTTGACACCTTGGTTGTCCATCCCAGCTGCTTTTGGGCTTTGGCTTCCAGTTGGCCTAAGCCGTAGCTGTTTTTGGGCTCAAGATCTTTCTTGAACCAGCCATGGAGCAAGAAAAACATGTCGTATTTTTAGGTGATGGATGCGATGGTGCGTTGCTGCCGGTCTCCATCGGACACAGCTGGGGGTCCGCTGCAAGTCACGGAGGAACGGGCTGGGAGATCCCCGAGGGTCAGGCCTCCTCGTCCTCAGACACCGAGGGTCAGCGACGAGGCCGTGTGCAGTTTAAGTTTCGCGCGGCTCTGAAGCTGGAAAGTCCGTCTGGAACCCCCGAGCCCCGGCGACAAGGTTTGACCCACTTGTTTTGTTTTTTGTCCTTTTGGGTCGAAGAGAAATCTGACACAGTGTTGGAATGTGGTGTCATTTGGACTATAGGAGCTGCCTAGAATTGGTCATCAACTTCGGAAGGTGGGGCGAGATTGATTTTGGACTGCAAAGCGGCCGGATTTGATTTTCCCTGAGAATCCTTGGGCCCTCTTCTGTGGCAGGGGTCGAACCCAACACCTTCGCAGGGGTTGGAGTTCCAGATGATTGTCTCGCATACCCAGTTCATCAAACATTCTTCAACACCATTTGTTTGGGTGCGGGCTTCAGACATGTTTGATATGTTTATACGTTTAACTATTTTCAGCCATTTGCTTAGGGCGATGGATCTCACTGACATGTATTTTTCTAGTCGCTTGAAACCACCAACCTGATTGTTTGTTTCTCAAGCTTTGGCACCATACTTACACGTCTTCCGTGTGTTAGTCGTGGCAGCGTCAATCATTCTTGTGCTGATACACTGAGCTGGGGCTTGCAGAAAAAAAAGAGAACTAGGCTGGAACATTCCACCTGTTTGGAGTTTCTACCCGCCACTACGGTAGCTCAGACAGAGAGGGCTTCATTTCTATGCGCGTGTTCGGGTCCTCAGGATGTTGACTCGGATGCCCATCAGCCAGATGAGATGATCCAGTCCTTGAAGAATGGGCAACTTGTCATCCGTTGAGGCGCTTGCCATGGATTGCCAGAAAATGCGAAGTCCGGGAAAATTGGACCGTGGCCACCAGTTCTCAAGGGAGTCACAGGTGGCCAAGCCCGATCGAAGTTCCCCTTTTGTCATCCTGAAGACCTCGGAAGACTGGACATAAAGTGGTATACAGCATTTCGTGAAGTGGTTTCTTCTGCACTGCAGGGTGATGGCACAAAGACTTGGCTCCATTTGGCCCCTGGATGGCCGAGCAAAAACGACACCCAATTGAACAGATTGCCTCATGGTTCACACTGTTGTTTGGGGAGGTTCTTTTGATTCGCATCCACATAAGAGATACACAGCCAGAAAGTGACTCCTTTGAAGTGGATCTTGGGAAAGTGTATGTCAATGTATATGGTTTTATAGTGTCCAGGCTGTCCAGGTCCATGTGAAGTTCACCTTACCCATACTCTTTATGAGCTCATGAAGTGTATGATCGTTTTTCTTTCGTCTTCAGCTTGACTCACCGAACTCAGAATCCGGGTTCCACAGCGCAAGCTTCATCACGGAAGACATGACACGACCCCCCCCCCAGAACTTTGAGGCACGCAGATTCTACTCGGGGCGAGCAAGGGGCCATCAGAACTCATCAGAAGCCAGACAGGAAGTCTGACACCCGGGCCTGGCTCTGGCAGGTCCTGTCTTTTTTGGGGCACCAGCTTTTTTGGCAGCGTGTTTAAGAAGCTACTAGTAACAAGGGCATCGCTACGAACGGAGCAAGGACGCCACGAACGGGGCGCTGGCCCTACTAGGAACAAGGGCATTGCTGGACGGCGTTTGTTGGAACCTTCCAGGACGACCGTCCGCTCAGGGCGTCCAGGCTGTCGGTCAGTACAGCGACCAAAGCTGCTTCGAGCAGTGGAACTCTCCATGAGTCCAGAGTCTTGCCGGAGACGAGACTCAGTTCGGGCGTGTGTGTGTAGACCAAAGGGTTGGTACTAGTGTTGGTACTATATAGTATGACTGTAGTTGATGATCCATCTCTCTGGGGTGTCATAAGATTTTGAGTTTGAACAAACCATATATAACCAACTCATAAAAGCTCAAGAACTTACTTCGATTTTGGCTTGCTTGATGCAAATGGATCAGGGGATGTCTACTGGTATTTCTTTTGTTTCAATTCGAATCAAGGGATTTCAAGTGCATAGCTAGTTCAATCAACATGCATGTTCGCATGTTCCATGTTGCAGGTGGCTACAGAGCTTTGAACTCGAAAGAGATGGGAGGGTTCACTTCAATGGCAGTTCTGGGGTCTCACTTCTAGCTGAAAAGGTTACTTGACAATGTTCAACTTCCACACCCAAACTACACTATACACGCTATAAACATCTAATTAAGACAATTATAACACACCCAGACTTTCTTGCTTGCTCCGGGTCTCATCATAGACATTCGGACGGCCTTGCTCCGCCAACGTTGGGGGTCGATCCTTTTCAAAGGATCCTGAAATCAATGTGCTCCCCAAAATCCATTGAAATCCAGAAACATGGTCTATCAATGTCTATCATCAATCAAGTGTTCGGCAACTTGGGCAGTACCTCCACTCGTTTTCAGGCAAATGGGACATGATGGGACCGACCAAAATCCTTACAGGGGGGTCGAACGCGAACCAATCCATTCAAGTCCCTACCCAGTGGTTCTCCAAGCAAACCACCAGTTCGCTGTCGTGGTTCCAGTTCGACTCAAACCCATCGATCGAACGAGGGCGCCTGCTTCCTTGGCTGCCTTGGATCCACTGGGCATTATAGTTTAAAATACATACCTGGAAACCCAAAGAACCAGGAACCAGTGGTCACTGGAATTCACCGCTCGGGGCCGTTTCGTGAATAACGTGTCGACCCGCGGACAGGAGTTTCAACGTCCTCGGAGTGCCGATCGTCGGATTCAGAGTTTCGATCTTTGCCGTGCCTTCCTGCAGTGTCAAGTGATGAAGAGACGCTTGGCCAGGAGGGGAGACGATTTTGGAAATTCCACATGAGAAACTGTCGAAAGGGTTCACCTCAGTAGTATATATTATACACAAAATATGAACATATGGAATGATATGGAATATTTTCAGACAAATTAAGCAAACCATGAGAAACGATACCAGCACATGAAAAATGATCCCCGTTTCAGTGGATGTGCATGTGGATTCCGATGTATTGCTTGCTGCTGTTTCCAGACCATGAAGTACACGGTATGGACTGAGATTAGGTTTGTGCTCTTTGAACATGGTCAAATATGGTTCTGCATGTGTGTTTGGTGTTCCAATACATAATTTGCTGGAGCGAAACAAAAAATAACAAAAACTCAATCTAAACGTCTAAAACGATGCCAAAACCTACGAACATTTGCTTTGCTAGACACTGGCTAAGTTTCAGTGTAACGTAATGTAATATGTTTCCTTGGAAAACGATACTCAAACATAAAAGTTATACCTTTCCAGCTATTATGGCTGTCAGGTCATCTCCACAGGAAGAGCAGCAGCAAAAGGACCAGGACTGGTCTTCTGCCTGGGCCACTCATGCACAGGGCGCCTGTAAAGCATGCCGCTTCTTTCACTTGAAGCGAGGAGGCGAGCGCTCTGCGGCGACAACGGCAACCGTGTACAAAAGTATCAGACGATTACCGTCTCAATTCATGTACGATTCCTGGGCAGACGATCAACGTTATGACGACTGTAGTACATTGGCCATGTGCTTCGAGATGCTTCGAGGTAGGCAGGTCATGTTGCAGTACTTTGTTGTCATATAATATATAAGCTGTTGATTCATAACCACCCCCCATATGAAGAGGTTGTTCAATTTTGAGGAGGTGTATCAATCAAGAGATCGTTTTGTTGACTAAGCACTTGCGACTTTGTTGTAGTTTGACCTCCATTGTATTAGTTGACCGAGCCAACAAAGTGAGGATTGGAGCAAGCTGTTGGCAACGGATGGCAGCTTTGAGATAGCTAAATAGACAATATTAAATAACTATAGAGCTCTATACTGTCCATACTGCTTCTTGCTCCGCTTGCCACTGTTGTAGTAGAAGAGTACACCAGAACATCCAAAGAATATCCAACAATGACTCATTTTTAAGCTTACAAATACCAGCCAATGTAGAGGCAGATAATTACTGTATAAGGATATATAAAGGATCGTTACGCCGCACATCCTCCAGGTTGCCGTGATGGAGACGCTTGTCGCTATTGCCACTTCTGCAGCAAGGAGGGAGAGTAGTCAAAGGCTTTAATTTAACTGTAATTACTGTTTCTAGTTCTGTTCAGAGCTTTTTTCTAGGTCCACACACTGTTTGACTGTCCAATCTTGTGATGGTCAACCTTGGAAGGAACAAGCAATGGCTGATCTCCTACGAACCAAGAATGCAGAACGCCGGATCAGAAGGCGCATGCGCAATGGATGAACGAGCTGTAGACAAGTTGGTGGCGTGCACCATGTGAGCACAACACTCTAAGAAGATCTATCATTAAGAAGTAAAAAGCGCCTTGCATGGGTAAAAAGAGCCGTTCGAAGTTGATGCTATCAGCCTTGTTTTGTACCGGTGTGAACGTCTACTACTGGAGATCAATACGCTCCATGGGTGTATGAAGGAAAGTTTTTGCAACATAAACATACATCATTCATACACATAGTACATTATCTTCACACCGATGATGTATTTGTTTTTCTTCAGAGAAGTAGTGAACATGAGGAGGAATGGATGGCGTTCTCAGTGTCTCAATCCCCACGGAGTCGGAAAGGACTCGTTCCAGCACTGCCACCAGTGCACCGAACTTAAGGAAGAGTTGAGACCAAGAAGCCGGGCAACTAGGCTAGCAGGTGCTAGCTAGTACAACCGCTAGCATCCGCTCGCAGTTACAATTTATGATAATTTATGATAATAATCTATAGTATATGGATGTATATGGCATGGTATATTACTAATGGTGCTATTTCTTCAGAATTTCTCGTTCTCCCTGTGACGAATGGGCCACCAACATGTTGCGCGTCTCCGAGCGAATGGGCGCGGTTTGCCCGGGCTGCGCGGCGGTGGCCGCGGCGGTGGACGCCGCCCGCAGCGGTCGAGAGTCGACGAGAGTCGAGGATGCCAAGGATCGAGTCACGAAAAGGCCGATTTTGTGTTTTTATGCGAAAAAGACACCATGCAACAGTGTTCAACAGGAGAAAGCAAGGGTGAAAAGTAGCGAACTTCCACACTCTTTTTGGGGTTCTCCAGTCCTTGAATTTTGGACACAAAAGATCACAGTGAACTGTGGACATCACAGTTGCTCAGATGCAGTTGAATCTGCAAGTCATGTCTTCCCGCCTCCGCACCTGGATGCCTGGGTGACAGAATGCATGTCCGAATTTTAGAGACATTAGAGGTCCGATCTTGCCACTCAGCAGGGTCATTTTAAAGGAATCTTGTGTCTTGAGCCTTGTGGACAGCCTTGTGGACATCATTTTTGTCAGTTGAGAATGTTTTTGATCATCTCTTTTTTGTTCGAAGATGTTGGAATCCAAGCTGCGGTTTTCCCACTTCAGTGGTGCTTCCATTGCTGCCAGGGTCACGGATCACGGGTCAACGGGACCTGTTCGTTCCCCGCAGAGTGCACCCAGCTTCTGGCGCCGCCCAAAACGGGACGTTCGATGAACCGTTTTGGCCATTGGGGCCGACCATCAGATGGTTCTATCGGAGAGATCCTACATGGGAGATGTCACTGGAGCCTTTGTCAGGTGCTGTGTCACTCTTTCAGCCGTACTTGAGAGAGTAGGCATCAGCTTCACGATCCATCTTCTCAGTTGCTTGGCATTCTGCTAGAGAAGCGGCACTCACACAAGCTGACCTCCTACTAGAAAACATGCTCAACGTTTAAGGGTTTGGTTGAAATACAAATTGATACCACGTGGCACAGCTCACTGGAGCATTTCGCCGCTGTGCGAAACAAGTTTGCTTCTTTCCAGCTTGATGTTGGGCAATCACTGCGCAATTGTTTGCATCGCGCAAAACTCCGAAGTCGGTCCATATTGTTCACTGCTTGCCCGCCGCCTCATGGTCAACTTGGACCAGGATTCAATGAACAACTGAGCAACGTCATAAACCTCTATGGAAGAATTTAGGCAGGACTTAAGATTATGAATCTGTGCGAAAGGACAACTGCAGTTGGGGAAAGCTTGGCGAAAGGTTTGGAGAAAGGCTCTGATTTTTTGATGAATGGATTTTGTTGCGAAAGGGTTGGCGAAGAGGTTTTCAGTACAAAGCATGTCATCCAAAGATTCATGATAACCAGGCGAAAGGTTGGCGAAAGGTTCGCGAAGATGTGGCGAAAGCAGTGGTTGCAGATTAGGAATGATTCCCCTTTGCTGATACTTTTCTTAGATGTAAGTAGCAGAAACTCGGCGAAAGGGTTAGCTAAAGAGGTTGTCGGGTGAAGTGGGTCGGCGAAAGCAAAACATGCAGCCGCGAAAGCGTTGCGAAGGGACTGGCGAAAGGTTGTTATAATCTTAATAAAAGTTCCGGATGGTTTTTGACACCGCTCAACTGAATCTGAGCAATGGCCTTGTCAAGGAAGTCTCTATGCTTTGTGCTAGCTTTGTAGAAGCTTAAGGAAAATGAATCAAGCATTGAACTTGGTGGCCTTGTGTTTTGGTGATCACGGGCAACGCGAGCAGTTCAAGCTGACGTCGTGCAGCGCCTCAACGTTCATTTGTGTGTATTGCAGAGGCAGGGTCCGAATTTACAAGTAGAACAGAGGAACAAAATAGGTGAGCCCAAGTAACACACTGGATCGGCAATTCGTCAATCAGGCCCACTATTGATACGTTGGGATCCTACCTCGGAATCCAGTGGGAAGGAAACTGTTTGCAATTTTTTGAGAAAAACCTTCCGCGCAGGCATGGCCTTGGAGCACAGGCTTCAAATTCCGTTCGACATAGTGCGCTAGGCCTCTTTCATTTGCTGCCTTCAACTAACCAGCTAGCACGGAACTGCTGGAGATGCGTGCAGTCAAGATGAAAACAGAACCAGGGAGGTTGCATTCACTTCATTGATCTTCATTGTATATCAGCATGTGAGAGCAGGCCGGCCAAAGGTACGGGTGCGTTTGGCCATTGGTTCCAGACTTGGCATATTTGACACAACCTAAGCAACCCAATTCAGATCAAAAATTCACCGTGCAAGAGCACTTGGACTCACCCTTTTGTTCACCGTAGATCACCAGTCCGACCAGCACCACTTTTTGCGGACATGAGTACCCCATAATTCATGGGAGAACATGGTAAAATCATTTTTTGAAGCAACCCGAAGTGTCGGCAAAGATTCCACGCGTGGTTTTTTTGGAATATTTGTGGTTGGAACCGTTGCGTTGATGGGAGGATGGCCGTCCCGTTGTGGTCTTTACCTCAGACCACTCAGGAAACCTCTTCCAGGCTGTGGCGAAGCGACTACGCATTGAGGGTTTCCTGGTCATGCAGTTTTCAGAAGAAGAAAAACAAGACTGTGACTCGGCAAAAAAGAACTATATAACTTTGTTTGACTCAAAGAACTGCGAGTCACGTGTTTCACATGGACGATGTCAGTGTTCTTGCGAGGTCAAGACACGATCACCAAGTGGCTGTGACCTGGAACGATTCCTTCGCTTCGCAGACCGCACACGTTGCCGCCATCCAACGACCCAGAAGATCGGTCGAGACCCAGTCGTAACTGGGTGTGTTGTTCCTCAGTACACCAATGTCCAATCTGAGTCTAGCTAACACATGCTAACACATGTTTTGCAAACGATGACATGAAGAAGAGGTGTCCTGTCCCGTTCGGGGGGGACATGTGGGGATCTCGCTCGCGGTTACGGTGAGTACGGACCTCGGAAGGCGTGGTCAACACTGGTGGATATCCCATGTCAGGGGGACATGTCAACTTTTTGATCATTTGCAGCAACTGATATACTTTTCAGATCTTTTCAGGTACGGAAGGAATGATTGCATATGCTGCAATATGCAGCATATATATAATGTATTGCTATATGTTCTGTGAAACGTTTTATAACGTTTTCTTGTTTCGTTCTCAGGATTATCTATAATATATGATTCCATAAGTGGCCGCAAGCTTTCACGGCATGTTTGCCTGGTGTTTCAAAGGGTGGAATAGCTGGGGCCGCAGAGCGGCTGGTTGACCTCGTAGTCGAGGTGGTTCCCAGAAGCGACGGATGAAGAATGAATCGACCGATGAACAGACTCCAGTTTAAGCTATTGAACTGACTCTAGTCTCAGGAGGTCTCAGCCACTTCTGTTCCAATGCTTAATCTAAACCATGTCCCGCTCTCTCACATGGTTCTGACTCCGAGAAACGCTTGAATAACGGCCCTACCGAATTGTAAGGGATGCAACAGGTGTAAACGCTCCATCGATGATATCGCAGTTTTCACCAAGTCTCTCCAGTTTTCAGCTTCATCGCAGTTGTTCCTGCCTAGATTAATCCATTCGTGTTTACATTCCCGATGATTCCCGCGATCCACCCACCGTCCGACCGTCTGCCGTCCAATAGGAAGGACGGTACGATCAAAGAGTGCGCCACCTTTGTGGATGGCTTCGAGAATTTACCGGATGGTCGCTCGGACCAAAAAAGGCCAGAGGCGATCGTCTCATTGTTGTTCTTCGACGTTCTAGTGAAATAGGGAGGCTTCTGTTCTCTGGATGAGTTCTTCGAAGTTCTCTTCACGCACTATTTAAGGCGGCCTTAATTTTTTGAGCCTACGAATGCTGTAGACCACGAAAGATTATTGGATGTAGGATGATGTAGGATATTAAATACACTCCCTGAAATCATGAGTTACGTGGATGGCATGGCTCCCTTGAAGATGATAAAATCCTCATACCAAGCAGGTGATGCCATCCACGAAACCATGATGATTTCCAGGAGTCTAGGATGATAGAGAGTCGAACAATATTGGGATGACTGTGTGGACTTGGACTTTGCAAACGTGCAATTTGAGTCGAAATTGATCTCCGAGTGAGTGGTGTGGATAGACATGGTGGAGGCCCCAGCGTCGGAAAGGTTAATGAAAGACATTGTTTTGGCATGTGTCTTGAGTCTTGAATTTGTAAAATCATTAAAATATGAATATATATATAATATATATATGACCCCGAGATCGAAAAAATTGACTCATGTTTACTCCTGTCTTCGACTCGAGATGTGGCCTCCGATTCGTCGGAGTCGGATTGTTCTCTCCGAGCTGAGACATTTGGATACCCTCAGCTCAACATCATTTGAGAGAGACTGAGAGAGTATAACAACCCCATCTGTTTTGGTATAGGGAAAGATAGAGGGTTTTTTACACAACATCATTTGTTTTGTCCAAAGTGTCTTCAATTAGGGACTCGATAGGGGTCACCGCTTTTTTACGTGCACACTAGACTCAAAACAGAGGTTGGTTGAGCCTCATTTTGAGACAGGACCTTGTCTACAAGTTATGGCCCTCAATTGGTTTCCTACAACGTGTGCAGCGGATGATGCCAGGTATTCTTGGGCTCTTCAAGGGCACCAATACTGGAAAGATGTTGGTCAGAGCCCCGCTCACTTCCCTTGGTGGCTACGCCAAGTAGACACGAAGGGACTGGACTGACTTCATGCTGAAGCTGACCACCAGACCATGAAGGTGTTCAAGTCATTTTCGGCATCGAGCGAAGAGATGATCTGAGACAATGGCCCCGTGACAGCCGAATCCCGATGACAGTCATTCGGGATTCTGGGCCTGTTGTGAGTAGAAGGTGTTCGGAATTTTTCTGTTGGAAGCAGTGGTTTGGCTGCCTCCGACCATAAGACCAATGTGTGAACGCTGGTGAAATGGATGCGTCCTGCCATAGTTGGTCCATGCAGCTGGAAGAGAGTTTTGCATCGAAACACCTCAGCAATAAGCAGCAAATTTGGATAAACTTAGAACACTTTGCGACCATTTGCAATGTAGCAATATCGTAAGTGGGTGAGCTGTTTAACGCAGACTCCCAAGAACCTGGCCTGTTTTTCGGATCGTCAGGGTCTACTTTTGAATTTCAATCCGGGTCTACTTCATTGGATTTTGGGTGTTCAAGAAAGAATTTCACCGAAACCATCTCGTTTCCGAGTGCTCAATGGGCACCTGACCGTCAACTGTCACGCTGGCTCTGTGGCTCAAAGACGAAGACGCGTCGCTGCACCCTACACCTTCGCCCAGTGGTGGACGCTCGGCTCTGCGACGGAACACGGAAGGGCTCTGAAGGAATGGACCCCATGGATCTCATACAGGCAAAGCACTTAGTCGCACAGTTCTGAAGAATGTGTTTTGCGGATGACAATAGTTCTTTGCATGAGGTATACAAGGTGTATATATGTTCGTTCAAGTGATACTCGTCTATGGCTAGCACACACGAAGAAGCACACCAGTCTTTGCTCTTCTTTGTTTTCATGTTTTGCAAAATCCTGAGTGGGGGAACGGCCCATACTTTTTTTTCACACATACTTCTTACAGTTTCTTGCTACCCCGTACCCTAGCAGGAGACGGTATCAATGAGAAAGAGAGTTTGTTCAAAAAACTTGTTGAGACGGGATTTTGAGCCGTATACAGTTTGCGAGCTCCAAGTCCATCACCGTGTTCGAGGGTCTGGTAGTCAGCCAGCTGCCAAACTACACTAGCTGGAGTTTTGTATCATTAAAAGATGTCATAGACTCTGTCCGAATTGGACTAACATGAATATAGGACCCTATCTGGTGGCATATAAACTGGTCTACTGCTAGTGGCACCTCAAATTATCAACAACAACAACAACAACAACAACAATGAAAACAACTGGCATCACCCGGAATAGCTTTGTTGAAAGCTTCATTTGTCCTCGTCATGTCATGTACAGCCTTGGTTTATACCGACCTCACCGACCTTACCTGAAAATAACGACAAACTTTTTGAAATGAAGGGTCCGGTCTAAGGGTTGCTGTAGAAAAAAGAAAGATTTATCCCGGCAAGAGACCCCAAACAGTGTGTGTGAGGTCTATAAGCAGAAAGTCTAGAGATCCAGACGCATTGGGGTCCAGAGAGGTGATGGTGGTGATGAAGGTGGGGATCGTGGTGACGGTAGTGAGTGTGAGAGTGAGTGTGAACGAGAGTGAGTGGGGATGAGAGTGAGTGTGAGTGAGGGTGAGTGAGTGTGAGTGCGAGTGTGAGTGAGAGCGAGTGTGAATGTGAATGTCAGTGTGAGTGAGTGTGAGTGTGAGTGTGAGTGAAGAGTGAGTGTGGGTGTGAGCGTGTGTGAGTGAGTGAGATGAGTGAGAGTGAGGGAGTGAGAGAGTGAGCATCTGAGAGCACAAAGTGTTGTGCCTGCTACGAAATCTTCACATCGAGGAATCGAGGTTCACAAAGTGCTGTACTTGCAACGAAATCTGCACTTCGCGGCTCACAAAGTGCTGCGCCTGCCACAAAATCTGCACTTCGAGGTACACCAAGTGCTGTACCTGCCACGAAATGCACTTCGAGGTTCAGCAAGTGCTGTGCCTGCTACGAAATCTGCACTTCGAGGTTCACCAAGTGCTGTGCCTGCCACGAAATCTGCACTTCGAGGTTCACCAAGTGCCAAATGCTGTGCCTGCCACGAAATCTGCCCTTCGAGGTCACCACAAGTGCTGCGACCCTGCGCGGCGAGGTTCACAAAGTGCTGTGCCTGTCACGAAATCTGCGCATCGAGGTCCACAAAGTGCTGCGCCTGTCACGAAATCTGCAAACGAGCCACATGTCCAAAAGTCACGATTCACTGCACGTGGCACGAAATCAGAGCTCTTCGACGATGACCACCAGGTCCAAAGTGCTGCGCCTGCCACGAAAATTGCCTTTCGAAGTAAAACAGCTCCGATCCCTTGCGCCTGTCACGAAAAGTCGGCTTTGGAGCACCAAAACACGAGGTTTGCCTTGCACGGCACCACAACGAGAGCGCAGTCGCTAGAAGCACCCGCCGCCGGCCCCCAGATTCTGCGAGCCTGCGCAGTCGAAATGCACATTGACGATTTTGAAATGCATGAATGTACTGTAAATAGCAGCGAATTAGCCGGACACGCCCGCGGAACAGCGATCTAAGCACACCTGCTTTTCACTGCCGTAAGAACCCCTCAGTGTGCCCACACTGTTTGCGGAACAAGGGTCTAAAGAAAAAGGATAGGAATGGCTTGATGCGCAATAAAAAGTTCTTGTTGATCTGTATGGTAGTTATATAAGTCCCTAAAGTCCCTAAAGATAAGTCCCAGACCAAAACAAATGGTCCAGCAGCGTTCCTCGTCGTTCCGACATCTGCCAAGCCCCCTAGCGCCAAATGGATGGGTCATCGGGATCATTTTAGCCTGGTTCCTAATGATTTCCGTTTCCGTTCACCCTGAACTCCCGCTTTTGGACGGCGCGAAGGTTCTGGAGAGTGTTCGTCGGGTTCCTCAGTTTTTCGCGGAGTTTGGGATGGAAAAACCAAGGTTAATGCATGAAGTAGTTGGGTTGCCGATCATGATGGGCGTGGAGATCACGAAGATCCAGATCCATCCATGAGCGGTAAGAGCTGTAGCTGTGTACTTGTGTCCCAGACACCATAGAGTGCCGGCATTGGTGCCTTAATGTTCGGTGCATTCTGGACAAACCACCCAATTGGGAGAGGCCCAAAAGGACGTTCTTCTGCGGGCAGTCGATTGAATTGCAATCGTATAGTGAGCATTAGTGAGTTACATCGGGAGGTTGCAATCCGAGTCCTGTTTTGGCCAGGAACCCCTAGTAGTCTCTTGTTACTATAGTAGATCTAGTAGTACGGCCAGGAGGCTCTAGGGTGAATCTGTGTTTTTTCCGGAAACTGGGGAAGAGGTTCTTTTCCCCCTCATTCCTGGACAAATCCACCCGGTGCTTCACGGGAGAATTGAATCGCTGCACTGCAACCTTTCAGAAGTAACTGGGGTTTGCCTCAAGTCCACCATGCTTGAGACTCTTCCTCTAGACAACACCGGAGTTGATCATTCCTGATCAATGAATGTTCGTCAGTATTCGGAATTCGTAAATTCCAACACACTCGGACTGTGCTTCTTCTCATGCTTGGAATTGTGAGAATGGATATTTCCATGCCATCGACTTAGGGAGCTTGACAAGCACCACTGCATGCAGCTAGGAGTTTCGGGCACTAGAGAAGTCAGTCTATCCTTGATGAGGCTCCTACAGTTGCAGTGAGTCTGAATGGCCCATCTGAATCAGTTTTGCACGTTGTTTTTTTTCAAGACGTGCACCCTGGTGTGAGAAGAACATATGTTGGAAGGTTGTGGTCACTTGACTAATGTGATGATAAGAATATACATAAATATAATTAAGTATATACATATATACTGTATCAATTATTTTCATATTGTTGTATATTTATGCGATCCTGTGAGAGATCGGTGTAAGCCCTGATCTTGATCCTTGTCGGTGTTGTTCGGAGTTTTGCTCAAGTGCCAACTTAGCAGGTGGCGGCTGGAAGCAGTGTTTCGGCATGTGTCACACGGATGACGAGCTGGTCTTTGAAAACGTGGGTTTGCCCAATGGTTCTCAAGCACCTGCCGGAAACAATTTCCCTGATCTCTTCACACCTGCCGAAGGTGTGCCTGCAACTGCAGCAGTTGTTGATGGACACTTTGCACCTGCAATGGACAAAGATCTCTCCGCACTTTCAGTCAGCTTTGAAAGGGGCACTTCTACACCAGCCACCAGCCGCGGGCAAGGTGTCTTCGCATCAGGCTGCGAGCAAGGGAAGACCAACACCAGCAGGTCATTTGGTTGTGAGCGTGACATGTCTGCTGGAGATTCCCGCACCAGGCATTTGAAGCGACATCTCTACATGAAGTTCCTTGGAATGCACCACTGCTAAGTCTCTTTCGGAACTTGCAGGAAGTGGAAAGACATTGGCAAAAGATAATCATTGTTCTGCGTAAATAACACACCCTGAAAAACTGAGACCGAAAGGCACTGCTGCAACCTGTGGATGAATACCCCCAAATTGCAGCCTGTTGATGTTTCTGACATAACTTGGAACCCAGTGAAGCACTTCTCTTCATGTTTGTTGCCAACAACTTTCAGTTTTCTGAATTGGTCTTTGCCACATCAACCCCCCAAAACTTTCCAAAGGATCACACGGAATCCTTCGCAATCCAGGTCCTTCTTGCGAGCCAATGGCTTTCGCGGTGCCAATACTGCTCGTCCGGGGCGTTTGGCCTGGTTGGGCTGCGTTCGAGGAGAGACCGTGTATCCCATTCAGGCCGTTTTTGGGATTGAAAGATTAGTCAGAATTGCTGACGGAGATGGATCATTAGATCTAGTTTGATCATGAACAGAATTGAACCTGTCCGAAGCGGGGTTCCTCAAGTTCTTTTAAAGCATGTTTAAAAGTACAGCAATCTGCCCATTCTGCTCTCGTTCACTTGGCTTTTTGATAATTACAGGCAAATCAGGAGTCATCGGAGTCAGGTTTCCTCCACACGGTCGCCTCACGAAACCCTGGTGAGATTGCTGCGATGAACGGTGATGATGAACTCGTGGAGATTCTCCTGGAGGCTCGCGTGGACCCGAGGAAAGACACTTTGCAGGAATGCAAGCTTTGCAGATTGCACCCGCCACCTAAAAGATAAGAAACTAACTAAGACGGACCCAAAGACTACACTCCCTGAAAAATTCACAGAAGTGGATGGCATGGTTCCTTGGATGACCAGTTTCCGCTACAAACAGGTGGTTTTCCACTTCTATGTTTGTGACTCGGAGTGTAATTCCAAGATGGTTTTCTTTAGAGCCCATTTGATTTTGCAGGATCCATGTTAGTTGTGGAGGGTAGCAAGACTTGTGATTTGTGGTCAAACTGTTTTGTGAACTGGCTTTGTCTATAATGACTTGCGGAGTTCCTTCACCTTTTGGCCTCGCACTTTCTGTGAACGAAACAGGCAGCACACGAGATTGATTTGAGATCAATCATCAATCAGAGACCTGCTCAAAGAGTGGGGTTGACAAAGAACATGGGCACATGTTCTTTGCGTGTCGTTCAATCAAGACCCCAGCTCCAACATGCCTCAACCAGGCTGTTTCTCTCACCCAATCTCACCCTAAAATCCGTGGACACCTGGAACGTTTTCGCCCAGGAAAGTTCGTTCGGGCGGACTGCCTTGGACTTTGCAGAGGAGGCCAACATGTCTGGCTCGCACGATCGAGTGATTCGCTTGTTGGGCACCTGGCAGGCGCGGGTCGCGTTCAGTCGGGTTTTGAAACACGCGTCGCGGTTCCAGCGCCGAACAGCGGTTTGGTCCGTTGTTGAATGGTCTTCGGAAGCATCCACCCAGTTTCGGGGTCCCATGCAGACCAGAGCTTGCATTCGTTCGCTACACGCGCGTGACTTCTTTTTCTTTCCGAAACCGACGCCAAGAAGTCTAAGACTGGGAGGAAGTCCAACAGATGTGGCTGGGATGTTTTGGGACGGCTCAGGTCGACAAGTGAGATCTGCAGAACTCTTCGAATGGATCTACGCCTGGATCCAGTCGGAGTGGGTGTATACAGCGAGTAGTTGGTCCTTCTGCGGGCCTATGACTCACATGACCGTGAGTTGTGGACTGCTAACCTGTCCGAGCACATAAGGTTCCAGCAGACCTCCCCCACAAACCACCCCCCCAGCCCCTGCAAAATCCAAAGTGAAATCCTTGCATGCTTTGGTACAATTTGATTCTCTGGCACCGGACAGGCTAGTGAGTAGCCAGTGTGTAGCTAGTAAGCGGCAACTTGTTGAATCCTGCAACCCAGGTTGCTGATGAGGCTGCGAGTGGTTAGGGAGTGGATGCGGAGGCCTGAGCAGCAAGGGGGGTAGTGGCTCGCTAGGCATTTTTAAACATCTCCACTCCTATTCATTTGTGCAGATCGTGATCATATGTGATCGTTTTGCACTTGATTGCGGAACCGTTTTAAGGATAATTCCTTCGGTGAGGCCCAGATTCAACTTGGAGTGACAGTGCCCCCTACTTCGGCAGGGCGGCAGGTTCAAAAAAGCGAACCCCTATACGCCAAAAACAAATAATACAAGTAATAACACAATATAATTAGTAATGTATATACATATATTTATTGATTTAATAATTTCTATATATGATACATATTATGGCTTTGACTTTGGGTGCGCATGATATACTCTGACAGAACTCATTGATGGGCCTCGCCAACAAGATATTGCATTGCGGCTAGCGTGCTAGCCAGCATCGGCCAGCTGTTCTTTTCTGAAGGGTTAATGCAGAACATGCAGATGGAGTTGGGAAGGACCTGCGTGTCGACCGTTGAAACAGAAAGGAAACCTCAACGGAAAGGACTGACGTTCAATGGATGTCGACGGTCGGCTGGAAGACACAACGGCAGGTGCTACCAACCCGTAGAAAAAAAATCACATCCGACCGGAGCTATAGCTCCGGTGAGTGGGTGTGAGGCGTCATTCGCCCATGCACTGCCAATGTCACGCAAGGGGCGAGTGGCGTGAAGCGTCACTTCTGAAAAGCAACGCGTGGTTTTGAGGTGCAAAATCCAGACAGTGACATTTGTGCTTATTTTCTGGACTAGTAGCTAGAAGCTACTACTAACAAAGGGCATCGCTACTTGGAGCAAGAAGCTACTAGTAGCTCCTAGCACTACTACTAGTAGCTAGAAGCTATTTGTTCCTGACACACCTTAGATTCTAAGCTGGCCCATCCGGAATGCCCACAGAATTTGTGGTCCACCCGGTTTCACAGTATACCCAAACTGCTTTGTTCAAGGATGCAAAACGTAACCATTGGCATTGTAGTTTCTTGCTACTAGTAGCGATGGCCTCCACCCTAGTGGCGATGGCCTCCAGCCTACTAGCAATGGCCTCCACCGTATTCCACCGTAGTAGCGATGGCCTCCACCCTAGTGGCCATGGCCTCCAGCCTACTAGCAATGGCCTCCACCGTATTCCACCGTAGTAGCGATGGCCTCCAACTAGTAGCAAAGGCCTCCACCCTGGTCTCCACCCTAGTCACGAAAGGTAGCTTGAGCTACCTGAGTTCTCCTTGCTTTAGCAAAAATGTATTACAATCAGGAGTTGGGATTGTGCATTGAGTTTGGTCCTGTAAGAGTTGATTCTGTTCCTCGGGGGGGGGGGGGCCCCCCGATCAAATCCCCCCTGCTCCGGTTCACGCCGTCATGGACTTTTACCAGGGTTGCTTGTGATTGCCTGCTACCTTTCGTTCACCCCCTCCTCTCTCAAGTAGCTTCTTGTTACTACGGTGAACTGGTAGATAGTAATGCAACCACTGTGGATTAAGAACTCCACCTATTACTTTGGGGCAACTTTATCCTGCAGTACTAAACGCCTTTCAAAAGACCTTCTGGCCAACTTTCCAAATTGGGATCCTTCTGACCAAACGTCCCCACAAGACTTCAGCGGTCCCTTGTGCGAAAGTTGAGCACCAGTTCTGCATGATCTCATTTAGTTCTTCTGGTAGTTCCACCGAATTCGAGTCATTTCCTTCCACGAAGCCAGGCCAGCATTCGCTCGCTGGGAGTTCGAGACGAAGCCAGGCCAGCATTCGGTCGGTTTGAACCAGGTCCCGGTCGTTTGCAGTGAAAGAGATGAAGGCGAGTAAATATCGAACCATAATTGGTTTTCCTGAAAGAGACATGTTTGCTTGGGGTGCAGGAACATGTTCCCTTGCGAAGGTTTCTTTTTGAGACTTTTTGTCCCGGGCCCCGGTCCGAGGCGGGAGGGTGTTTCACCCTGGTGAAGATAGGTCGACCGGGTGTCGACCGGCATTCGGGGATGTTCGTGAACTGATATTGTTATGACGGTGAATGCTGACATCTTGCGCAACTGCAAAATGGAAGCTCAATGTGTCAAGTATTTAGCCGGTACATCTACAGGGCCCCCTAAGGGGTTTCGGAAAGCACGTTTTTTTGTTTGATCTCCGGAGAAGGATGACAATGGCACTGCCGCAGCTGGTCAATGACCAGTACATCCCAGAAAGAAAGGATCGAAATTCCACCCAAAGCGAGAGTATTTGGAAAGAGCAGCTCTTCAACTAAGCTACGGAAAGGATGCAGCATTCGTCTCAATTTGTTGTTTAAAGCCCAGCTTGGAAATCCATTGGCACATCTAGTACAGTTTTCCAACATGAGCCAGCTTGAAAGGAGACTGTGAGCAAAGGCTATTCTTCATAGTTGACCAAAAGATGCCAAAACCTATTGGCAGGTGTCTCCCTATTGACATACTGTACCCATATGACAACAAGGTATTCGAAGAACCATTGAACAGGTTTGGTCGCTCGCTGTTGTCAAGGGAGCCACTGTCCAGGTTGGTACTCGTATGTGGGAATGGTTTGTTTCATGTGTTTTCTCTTTTTCTGTCTCTTTGACATCGGGTATCGACAGTATCAGGGGGTATCAGGTTATTTTTGTTGCCCGTAGCGGGTCAGAAATGTCATTATACTGGATCAGACACTCCTCAACAAGTATTTTTCAGGACCAGGTTTTACTGGGTCAGACTGGACCTGTAGGTTTTGGGTTTGACACACTTTGGACTACCTGATTCGAAGACCTTTTTGAAAACGGTTGACCACGTCAGGATGCTCTACATGTCGCACCTGCGAGTGAGCGAGGGGTGGAAACGTCCAACTTCAAGCTTCTTGAAGAACCATGCATGTCCAAGGAGCTATGTCTTGACATGTCTTGATCATTTTGAGCTGTAGGTCCTAGGTCCTCCTCTTGGGATATTTCCCGTGAGAGTGTGGTGATTCTTTGGAGTGCGGAGGAAAAGAAAGCCGCGCGATTGGGTGTTTTGTACTTAGGACCTTCCACAGTAAACATGTTGTTCTCAAGCAGAAAAAGCCTGACACGCAAAACCAAATCACCCTATTAATGTCTATTGTTTTCTTTCCATCAGACTCTACAACCCCCAGACTTGAAGTGTCTTGTCGTGTTGCCCATGGCGTGCTTTTTAATTAGCAAGCCTGGAATAACAATGGAAGTGGAAAACCACCCTGTTTGTCGAGGAAAATTGTCATCGAAAGGGGCCATGCCATCCACTTCCATGATGATTTCAGGGAGTGCAATGCAATGAACCCACCAATGGTCTCGATACAAGTTGCTTGGCGGCTGTGTTGGCAAAGCATCGAGTCATGGTTGTTATATAGTGAATGTGTTTTGTTTCAGAGGGCGCAGGAAGAAGCCTTTGCTCTCACAAAAAAAAAAATCTCCCTCAAAAGACAACTGGCGCCCTGTAAGTCTCCATTTCAATTTTCTTCTGTACGGGCGTGCCTGATCCGCAGTATTGGTCGTGCCATTGGTTTTGCGATGTGCAGTTTGATTTCCACGAACTTGACAGGGAGACAAGCTCCAATGTTGTGCAAATGTCAACCAGAGCTGCTATATTTGCGAGACATTGATCAACGAGTAGTAAGCATGACCACTGCCGAACCCTGAGCAAACAGTTCTACTCAAGAACCTACCAAGCAAGATTTTTTGGGGCCTGAAAGAGGCCCTCCAACAGCAAACCCAGTTGCTGTTCAATGCTTTTCACATCTAGGGTGCGTCGTGCGTCATATTACCAGTAACAGTCGGTAGTGGAAAGGTCTCTACTAGCCAACATCAAACACTTTTACTGGTAGTGGATATAACTATTCATTCTTGGGCCCCAGCCACGCCTGGCTCTGTGGTGGATTCTGTGGGGCTCCGGTTTGCGCGGTAGCGAGAACTGAGGGTCAAGAGCTACCCCACCAAACCATTTGTTCCATTTTGTTCCATCTTTAATTTATCAAACTTTGTGGCTGTGAGTCAAAACCTCTCCCCACAAAACCATGGTAGTAAGGTCGACATGTTTTAAATGAAAAGCATTTGGGAATCCGTCTCTCCCGGCGTCAACAAGGGTGTCCTTTTGTTTGAACCGCCACGAGTTCATGATCTT
Source organism: Durusdinium trenchii (assembly GCA_963970005.1). Classification (NCBI taxonomy): domain Eukaryota; class Dinophyceae; order Suessiales; family Symbiodiniaceae; genus Durusdinium; species Durusdinium trenchii. Next base: position 113,125 of record CAXAMN010015825.1, on the reverse strand, counting down.
TCGCTCGACCAGAATCTGCGTGATGCATTTGGCTCGGATGTCCTCCAGCGATTTGACTCATCAAACCTCCACGGTTGCATCCGCTTTTGTTTGGACCACGTGCCAAGGTGGCCTTGAACAAGATCGCCATCCGTACTCAGATTGAGAAGGCCCCAGTTATATAGTAGAGCTCAGAAGCTCCAAGTGCTGCCGTGTTTGCTGCCCAACATGACGAGGTGTGTTATTGTCATTGGGTGTTTCTAAGTGTTTCTCACGGGGGGGCACAGTAATTATTCATTCGAGGGCGGAGAGGTGTTAAATGCCAGAGTAATACTTCAGGAATAATCTTGAGTGGAATATGTTTTTGTATGAAAGACTGACGTATATGATACCACCCCCTGGAATGGTAAATTATATCATTGCAATTCCATGGACACCTTCAAATATGCATGCATATTTGATCATACTTGTGGATCTACACTACACCAAGTCTATTATTGGGGTGGTGTTTGAGAGGTTGGCATTCGCCTGGAATAATTGATTCTTTGGTGGATTGGAGGAGGAAGGGATGACGTATGAAGAGGGTGGTTGAAAATTGCTGGTAAGAAATTTTTTGCTGGAAACGTTTGTGCATGTTTGTGCAAAGCATGCATTGATTTATTTAAATAGTACAAACACCACATTATTGGGGTGAGTTCTGAGGGGTTGGCGCCCCCCTGGAATATCCTGAATAGTTCATTGCATGTGTAGGAAGATGTAGGCATGAAGGGACGGCAATCGGGACAGGAGCGGTGGCAGTGGCCATTTATTTGGTTGGTTTGCAGCGCTAATAACATGTTTGTTTTTTGCTATTCCAACCCTGTGAAACCAGGTGGAGGCGTTTCCGACACCGATGTAAAGGGAGGTGACCTTTACCCCCACTAAGGTGCCCCCCCGTTGTTTCTCAATTTTGCACCTGCATGCGCTACCTCTATGAAATATGTTAGCGACTCCACAAACTTTAAGAAGCTAGTGGAGGCCATCGCTTCTAGGAACAAGAAGCATCCAATGCGTTCCACTCAAAGTTCCCCGTTTCCAGTCTGAACAGAGCACCCTGTGCGAAGGAAATTCCTTCCTGTGAGGATTTGCGTTTCATTTGAAGTGGACGAAGCATGCAGATCCTCATTGCCCCCCCCCAATGTTTGAAGGGTGGATCTTTCATGAAAACGAAACAGACACCGTTTGGAGCCGGGTGTGACAGAATCTGCAGGAAAGATTGGAAGCTGGGCTCATGGATAAGAACAAGCTGCTTGGCAAAGCCAGATGGACCAAAGCCACACGCAAAAACGGATCCGAGGAGATGATGAACGTGGATCATTAGATGCCCTCAAGGGCGTCTTTGTTACAGGCGTTTTAGATCGTTTTAGATTATGTTAGGCCCATGTGTTTCCCAAGAGAGTGCCAATGGAAACCCAGATGGTTCCCAATCATTTTTCAGTCAAGAAAACCTCCAACAAGCAGACTTCACTTGCCACTCCACTTGCCTCTCAATGTTTGACTGGAGCCACCAATTCTGCCAGCCGCATTTTGCATGAGACATGTTGAATGACGACCACCCACAAAACATTTGTTGAGAAGAGGGTCATAGCGGTACTAAGAACCAGTAGTGGCTCTATAGATTCTATATATAGATCAAGGCTCCGAGGTAGAATTTCTGATAACTTCCAGCGCACGAAGCTTACGAAGCTCCCCGATTTCGTCTGCGCCGTGCTGTAGGCCCAAGATCACTTGCTACAAAAAGGTCTTCGCCAATGTGAAAGATCTTCAACAAGAACTCAAGGTCCCTGTGGCGAAGCAGCTCGCGTTTCGTGCTTCGAAGCGAACTCGTACTTCGTTTATAGGTGCGTTGGGATGAGTCCCGGGATGAGTGAGGTGCCAGCAGCGAGCGGATATGCTGACACAGCATGGCTATGCATTAAATGTTGGGTGCTTTGTGTTCAACAGTGTGGGTTTTGCATGTGCTTCGACGGATAATCTATGTCCACATCCATGATGCAAAGGGAGTGTCCTGGAGAGAGCTTACAGAGGGGCTCAGCCAGAACATCTACTAACATTGGGTATAATACAAGCATTGTGCTTTCAAATGGCAAACTCAGACCTGAGCTTCTTTCGTAGTCACGGCCGGTTTTTTTGCTGGAGCGGAGCTGAATATGTTTTGCTAGCAACCCAGCGAACCCTGCATAGGATAGACATTCGCTGGTGTTTTTTCTATGTTGTTTTAAAGGAGTTGAGTTGACCCTGCCCTTCAGAGGAGTTGACCCCGAAAATTCCTTCGGTCCTGGGCCTCCGACGTGTGGCGCCAGGACCTTGAAGTGAGTGGCACAGCTAATCGGCCGGGGCCGGAAACGGTGAAAACCAACGGTCGGCGGAATCGGCGTGGTCAGCACAAGCCTTTTATGCCCTTGGTTGATGAATATGGAGGGCATACCCGTAAAGGTACCAAATCGAACCTGATGTTCGACATCAAACTGTCGGATTCTCCCGAAAAATCCTCCAGATGAGCTCACAAAAGATGTGTTGAAATGCTTGTTGCTCACTCGTGGATTGGTTGAATCAAGGGTTCTCAGCTTCCAGCTTGATGGGCTAGGGTTGGGCGACCATAGATTTTCGTGACTGCTTCGTGTCGGCTGCCCCACACTCTAGTGTATTGTTTTAGGCATGGATATTTCCAGAACACTCCATGCAACCATATTTACACACATGGTTGTCCCTTCCCTGGATGTGTTCCGGATGTTCCATGGATCACACAGGAACTGACATCGTTGCCGACTCACTGAACCGCTTTAGAAAGAGCGGTTAGTTAGCTGAGTTAGCTGAGCACCCGTACCTGGTCGCCCAGATGTGTTTGTTTCGGCAACTAAATTATCAATAGATCAATCCCTACAGGTCCAATCTGAACCAGGTCTAGTCTCCTGGTCTTGAACACCTCAGTAAGGGGAGTGTTTTGTGTGATCAACTCCCGTAAAATGAGGTCAGCTCAATGACCTGTATAGCGACGGACAAAGACTTAGAACATAGTTTTTTTT
>CAXAMN010015825.1:73177-95081 GCA_963970005.1 Durusdinium trenchii | reverse complement strand
TTTTTTTTCCAAATGATGTTCTAAGTGGTTGTCTAGCACTATATAGGGAATCATTGGGACTGTCGACAACACACAGGTGGTCTAGAGTCTGGGTTCCACCAAGTGCGTCGGAATCGAAAAGATGGAAATCATGAAAACATGTGGCTCGTTCTGATCGTAGACTAGTAGCTTCTAGCTACTAGTAGCTTCTTGTTACTAGTAGCGATGGCCTTTAGTAGCCTCTAGCTACTGGTATCAGATGAGGGCTTGCTTTGTCATTCTCTTGTTTCCGATGCACCACGTGGTCCTACATTGGGTGTTTTCTCTTTTTCGACCTTTCAAATTGCGCGAGGTAACTAAAGCTGTTTGCAAGGTTTTTCCAGGTGTTTTTGTGTTCCCCACTCTTGCCCTTTTCCCTTTGTTGCTGCGCTCGTTTTGGGACACGTTGACACCTGGTCAGTGACGGTCAGGAAGAGCCAAGGGATCTTGCAACACACACTCCGAGCGCTGGAGTGAGGAGCCCCATCGGTGGCAGGGCGCAGCAATGCTTGAGTAAAGAATTGAAAAGGCCTGAAGAAGAAAGACCATTTGCACCCACTGAGCAAGGAGAATCAGAATGATTCTGTTGATCAAGAGAGGTGTTCGGGCTATGCCGAGAGCTACCCCACGAGGTCGAGAGCTGCAAAGGCCGAGAGCGACAGCAAGAGCAAAGTCATCTTCGGTGCCTTGCAGAGGAAGGGACGTCTTGTCGGAGCAAAGCCGGTTGACGAGACGGCAAGAGCTTCCACCACAAGGGATACAAGAGAAGAAAAGGGATTCAGAAAGAATCAGGGCTCACATCAAAACTACTGGCCATTATTTTTCCAACACGTTGATACTCAATCTCATTCATTTTGAGTGGGTCACCATGTGCATGTGGACTTGATTCAAAGCTATGAGAACATGTGCATGTCATGAGTGGCACTCTCGACCAAGTGCTGGCTGCACCCGTACCAGTCAGCTTTTGATGCGTGATGGTTGATAGTCGTTTGTCGTGCGTTACGTGACCAAGACCGGCGTTTCGCATCAATGTCTTCAGCCATCTTCAGCCCATGTCATCATGTCTTCTGTTCGGCCAGAGAAGAAGTCATGACTTTCCATCAGAGGAATTGGACACGTTCAGTTATAAGCTACAAGCAAACTATGTGTTGTTTTCATACAACCAGGAAGCCTGCCGGCAATATTGGGGTATATATTAATTATTGACTCTCAATCTTGATAGTTTTCATACTTTCTATCCCATCTCCTTGTCAACTGCCGTGGTGACGCAGCTCTAAGGTGAAGCCGAGGAAGATTTGATTGATTTCAAACCGAGCGACAAGGCACATGTTCTTCAATGAACACTCTGTAAACCTGATGGTTATGCGGTCCAAAGTGTGCACGCAGAAGAGGCTTTTTGTGGGGAGACTCACGCCTGTCAGCGGGCAACGTTGGGTTGGAGATGGTGGAGGTAAGTCAAGGAGATTGATCGATTCTTGGGAGGTTCCCTCCCAACTCTTTGGGTAGCAGTTGGAAAGCCTTTGAAGTTGACACAGATTCCAGTGATTGAATAGCTGAAGTTGCTGCTTGACCAAAATAGAAACAGTCATTCGAACATATTCGAACATGGCTCTAGAGGTTCATGGAAATCGCTACTGAAATGGGTGGCAAAGGAGTATTGATCGCACGACTGAACCTTACTTGATGGATTAAATTGGGACCTTCTCTCTTCCATAAACAGACCCTTCCGGAAGGTTTCCATGCAGAAGAGTGACAGCATGTTCCCCTCCCATTCACTCTTTCTGCCACAACCTGCCAACGATGGAGAATACTCGATCCAGGCTCTTAATTAGTGGAAGTGATGGCTCCAAGTTCAGATGCGTGTTTCAAACGTACAAAGACTTGGTCATACTTTGTCCTCAATCCAAGCTTCATGAGGAACAAAACTCAAAACAGAAAGCATCAACCTAGTAGCGTCCTTGCTCCCAGTAGCGATGCCAGGAGCCCCTAGTAGCTTCTTGTTGCTAGTAGCTCCAGGAGCCCCTAGTAGCGTCCTTGCTCCTATAGGTCAAGGCAAGTTGGACCCGCGGAGAACGTTCTGACGTTTTCAGCGGCCCACTCTTTCCTTTCTTGACCGCTATGGCCGCCATGCGGCACGCGTCAGGCGCTCCGCACGCGTCGCCCTCCATGCTCCGTCTGCAGGTGCTACAGAAGCAGGAGCGTGGGGAAGAACAAGAGAAACACTTCCGAAGAGACTTGGAGTCCGGGGCCCCCGACCGCGCAAGAGCCGTTGGTAAAGAATGTTTGTGGTCAGAAGGTTTGGGGTAGACATGACAAGTTAAGCAATGAGAACTTGCATCGTCTTCGATTTGGGAATTCAGTACACAGGATTACAGGGTCATGCTTGCACATCTCGAAAAGTGGAGAAGCTGTCTGGCGAAACCGAACCCTGACTCACTGGTCTTCGGTCAACCCCGAGAGAGCCGGTCATGCTGACATGGAACGGTTGCTTTCTCCAGCAGGTGCGTATTCTTTTGTGCGCACTGTTCATGTGCATGGTGGCTGTGTGGTGCCCATCGCCCACTTGCTGAAGGTTCTGCAACAGAGGTCATCTTTGGCTCAATTTAATGTCACCACTCTCCAGTTTCGCCCCGCCTTGGAGCTGCAGGTCGGAAGTCCAGAGCCTCCATGCGGACATGGAGTCGCAAGCCACCAAAGAGGCCGCCGGTTGTTTGGGCGTCCATTGCACCGAGCTGACATGACAATACCCTACCCTGGGAGTGCAAGACAACGTTTGAAAATTGTTGACCTCGCCAAAGTTCGCAGTTCCGCGCGTTAAGTTTACATAACTACAGTATATCATATTGTATCTTATATTTTCTTATGCCTGAAGTGTTTGCGCCATTCATTTTTGCGCCTTTGGCTGCAAGTGGCTGGAAACATGGTTCAAGATTCAATTGACCTCATGTTCTATGAATCTCAAATGACCAGAGTGCAATGTGAGCAATGTGAGAGAAACAGAGCCCACAAATGCCAAACTGATTAATCTAACATGCAACTCCTCACAAGCTCACAGATAATCCTTCCAATCCGCATCGGTCGGCCATGAGTGAAGCGTCGAGAGAGCGGCTGCATCACATCAGAGACTCGCTCGGTGGGATATCGCACTCTGGTGCTAGAACATGGCACGATGAGACTGGCAGACAGGCGGCTTTGTGTTTTGTTTGATGAAACACTAGTGCCCCTGATGTGGTCGCTCCCCAGCTGCTGTTCTTGCGCAGAAACGCGGCCCAGAAGCTGTGGCCAAAGAGCCAGAACTGGCTTGGATGCTTTATTTCGGAGGTGTTCACATTCTGCAGGATGAATTCTGCTGCAATCTTAGACTTCATAGGCTTAGGCTTATATTCACAGGCAAAGTTCTTCCAGTGTTTGGCACTGATATTCTCATCAAGGCACCAGCACAGGGAAGGGGAAGCAGTTGTTGGATTTGTTGGTTTGATATTGCTGGTATCTCTTTTTCTCCCTCTCACTCCAGCCAAATGGTTTCAAATAAATGAACTCTTGGTTCTTGGAACCAAGGAAACAGTCTGTGCAAAGCGCAAAAGGTTTCAAACGAACGGCAGCTAGGGAAGCAAGGGCCAAGGATGCAGCATGCAATCGCTATTGCAGCCGGCGCGTGACGTATGGGTCCCAAGTTGTTCAACCATCAGCACTCTTGAGTTCCGCGCGCCAGCCATAGATACAAGGATCCAAACAAGTTGTTTAAGCAAAAACAAATTGGAAAAAAAAATATATATATATATATATAAAGCAAACAACAACAAATATGTAGTGTTGTTTTACCTTTTCCGCTTTATTTGCGCATTTGTTCGCTCTATGCTTTGCGTATGTTTCCTAGGAACACACAGCGAATATTGCTGACGGGTAAAAGTTCTCATAAGCGCAGAAGTGGCACCAGGGAAAAAGGCAAAATAAAAGCAACGCCAATGCAACAACAAAGCAAATTGCGTTGCTTTTGCATGTTAATTTGCTTTTGTTTTGTGTTTTCACAAAAATAGTTATTTGATGGTCAGATAGCTGCCATTGCTCGACACAACAGTACTCTTTGCAGTTGCTTGTGGGTGTGAGGGTGCTCCTTCGACTAAATCACCAGTACTCCTCTAGATTGGCCCACATGTTGTCACCTGACCTTGTGTCGCTGCCTTCTGCTTCGCAGGGTGCTGCTGCTGCTGCTGCTGCTGCGGCAATGGCGTGATAACTTGCAATGACGGTTTTGCAAGAATTTCGTCAGTTTTGGAGTTGTGACTGATATGCGAAGACTGCCCTTCTATATATATAAATCCCTAATCACATCACGCATCATTGGCTTACGTCTGAGAATTGGAGCCAGGCCAAGTATACGACAACTTGATTTTAGATTGCTCGGGATGCCATAACGCATGTTGCTTCCACAATTTCTCACAAAGGGTCAGGAGTTCAAGTTTCACGCTTATTGAACTCATTGCGGTGCCCTTCTGTCTTGCAACGGTCCCATCGTGTTGGGCATCAGTGCGCAAAGAATGCCCTATCTAAGGCTGCGCAAGCCTGGTGGAGCGACGGTAAGACTAGTGGCTTGAATCCCGTAGGGACCTATAAGTCATAGATTTGGCACCAGCAAAGTAAAAACTCCCAGGGCAGCTCACAAGCGGGTCTTGAAGATCTGTCCATTGGCTTGGTAATCGGTGAATCGGGCTCGATAAGAAGGTGACTTTGGTGGAAGATGAAGATCGGAGTGAGCGATGAAGTGTTGAACAAAAAGTCATTGACCACTGATATACGGGTGGCCTTCAAGGACATCAGTGCCCCGTGCAACGAGCGAATACGCGTGGTCCCGGAGTGCTTGCACTTGGCTGAACATTCAGGGAAAGCAAACATGTTTTACCACCCCAAGTACTTATATTTCACTTCAAGGGAGGAACTGCGGTGGTGACCGTATGAACAAAACACATGTCGCGGGTGCAGATGTCAACAAGAATCAACAAAAACACATCTATTTACCCTGGACCTCACTGAAGTTGATCATGCCAAAGCATTCTTTCACTGAACTTTTCAGGACTGGCCAGATTGGACCTGTAGATATAAATACAGTAAAAAATACGATCAGTCGTTTGGGCCTTTGACAAAGCAAAAGTGTAGAAAAAACGAAACCTGATCAAGTGGGACGGGGGGTGGAATTTTTGGCTGTGTAGATCACCCTGACAGTGCAACCGGCGGTTTTTTAAAAAGGCAGTGACTAGATGTTTGACAGGAATCCGGCGCCCATTGAACTGTGGCAGGCCGGCACGCTGGGTGCACAGCTTCGGGCAGAGGCCGAAGTGGCTGGCGAGGTGGGCGACCGTAAGGACAGATAGACAAGGACTGCTGCCTGGGTGCTGCTGGAAGGGTTTTTGGATGAAGAATTGGAGGAAGTGTCAGATTTTTCAAGCTGTTGTTGTTGTCGTCGTGTTGAACGTGTTTTTTTTTTCCGGATGATTCAGTTGGGTTTTGTAGAGTGTTTGTGCAATGTTTGCCTGCTTTTGGTTGAAGAGAACCACCGCTGACGTATAGTGGTTTGCTGGCTGTACATGGTGGCATCATAGTGGCCAAGCCAGGAAACATTGGACAACCTGCAAAACTTTTTTTGGGGGGGGCGTGGGTTTTCCCCACTCAAGTCTAACGGGTGGGAAAAGGTTCCATTTTTGTTTCACCTTTAGAATCATTTAGAATCTATTTTCCCCAACGAAAAGGCACGTGGGGGTCTGGGCCGGTACCGGGATGGTACCGGGGATCCAGTAGGTCGGATTCAGACGGCCCAGTGTCCATCGGATCGGCTGAATAGAACGAAGGCGCATCGGATCGGCAGCCTCGACCCTTGGTTTTTTCGTGGATCCAGAATGGGAACAGTTCAATTGGTCTTGAACTGTACTCTGATGATTGAACGGCGTTGGTCGATTCACTGGATATCATTATTGTTTTTTATGTTTTTTCTTCAGATTCACTTGTTGCTTGGGCCGTCAAGTTCGAATTCCAAATATGCAAAAAGTCTGACTTTGGCTGGCTTTATCGATGAAAAGGCAAAAGGACATGTACAATTGGAAGACCTACTAGGTACATCACTGTGTTCTTCCTTTTTGGCCCCATCCAGGTCACTGGACCCACGCCGCCAGGCCGCCGCTGAAGGCCTGGAGTGCTTGAACGCCTGGCGCGCTCGCGCGGACCTGGTGCGGCAGTGGCTTGCAGAGGCCGTGGTCCGGAGGAGGTCATCGGATGTCGGATGTCCTGGTTTTGTAGATTGGATGAATTCTGTAGGTTCCCGAACTGGAGAAGATTCTGAGCCTCTTGGGATGGAATTACATGGCATCTCTCATGTAAGGTATGCTGTTGGGATTTGTATATGTTCTTTTCCGGGATCCTGGACAGCAAAATCCAGGCAGAAGAAACATGGAGTGGCGATTGGACCGAAGACCTCGACGGTGGGCGAACTTGCGCGCAAGGTGATGAATGACGTTTGGACCGAACAAGGGATGACAATGGTAAATTCTATTTTAGGAGCAACCACTTTTATTCATTCTTTACTAAAGTAGTCTATGGCATGCTCTATTTGTTTGTCCAACATCAGTATTTGCTGGTGAACGAGATATGGCCCCCCACATAAACGTGATGTCTTTTTGATGACACTAAAGTAGTTTGAACGAGATACTGAGTTACTGTGATTTGCATCTAATGTAATTTGTTTGATTGAGATACCCTCCTACTTAAGTAGTCTGAACGAGATAGGGCCCCACATATACAATAGATAGTGTATGATAGTGTATTTGAGTTTAGTCATGAAGAAATGCCGCCGCTGTATTAATTATACATATACATAATTTAATAATCATATAATTGTCAATTTTAATGTTCCCTGGGAGTCCAAGAACGTTTCAGAAATGGTCTTTAGATAACTTGAGCAGGAATTTCCTTTACTTCGGTGGTGCCACATATAGTCTTTGGACTTTTGTTAGTAGACTAATGGTTGACACGGCATACTAAGACGTGATTCGTGCTTTGTTGTTTTACACAAAGAAGGACCCGGAGCATTGGCTTATGACCACAAGGGAATATGTCGGCTTTTTGGAAATCTAGAGGGCCATTTAAACTGGTTTGTCGGAGTATTGCTTGAGGGTGTTTATTCAGATTCATGCAGTTTTTGCCCAAGTCTCGTTCTGCAAGTCCAGAGCCTAAACAGCTGGACCTGGATAAGATTTTCCCACTGGTCACAAGATTAACCGTTGACGAACTTGACCCATTTCAGCGGGCTTCACCAGATACAACTGTCACCAGTTCCACATGTTTTGTGTTTGTGTGTGTGTCCTTTTCCAACATCTACTGTATGTCCTCCTCGATTTAAGCTATCTATCCCTCAAGTAGACCCTTCCCGTGCCTTGATTCATTGGGGCAAAAGCACTTGCAAGTTGATCAAAGGTTAAATGCTGTTGAAACACCAGTCTTCTCTAAAAGCCTATCGAAATGGGGAGGCGGATTTTGGCTTGGTAGTTTGATATTCATATTTGGTATATTGTTGTCTTAATTGCTAAAAAATCCTTTCTGTGGTTCAAGTGAGGTGCTTGTTCGAAGAATCGCTCAACCAAACGCTTATCGCGGCATGTCTGGGAAAGTTTTTTTGCCAAATCCTTTGCGCACTTGTGGAGGTGGTTCCAATTGCCAGATCCTCTGCGCAGATTCAAGCTGCGTCAGACTTTATCAAGGCCGCAGCTCGGTGTTCCTCGCCCTCGACCGGGGTTGACGGCCCGATCAGATCGCCCGTCCAAAGGACCCGTCGTTAGGGCGAAAGATGCCGAACTTCGTTCCTTCGAAGTTGATATGGTACGACGTTACGACGCACGTACCCGGTGGCTGTGGATCCATAGGATGGGATGGAGTTGGAGTGGTTTGGTTCCCATGGAGTTGGGCTCATGGATGTGACAGGGGCGAAGTCCTTCACTCCTTCGTGTAGGGCTTCAACTCCGAACTGCTGGTCAGTAAAGGCTTGTACTTGCTCGTGGTTACTATTAGTGGTGATACATCAGACGCAAGGTAGATTTAGTGTGTCAGATTGGCCTGCCCAATGAACATATACACTCATCAATCTCATGATTAGTGTGTGTGATCAGTGATCAATATACCCATAGTATGTCAGATTGCCCAAGGTTCCGCAGAGCGGCAGATTGCGATGTTTCCGTGCAATCACAAATCATTATCCTAGTATAGCAGATCGGTCCATGTTGTAGCAGTGGCCATACCGAGCCACATCCTTGTGAGCGTAGCCTTTCACCAACGTGCCGTCCGTTGCACCTGCTTCACGCCAATTCACAGAATCACGTGTGCCGCCAGTGTTGCTGCAGGTCTGCAAGTCTGCGGAGGCCTCGCACTCCTTGGCTGCAGGGCTCAAAGCCGTGCAGAAACATTTGAAGACCCAAGAGACTCAGGCCACGGCACACGAAATGTGTGAAGACCACTGCTGGGGGAGCTGGAAACAAGATTGGGGAGCTCGTGACGATCGAACTTCATGTTCGGTCATTTCTTCGGAAGACAGTGTCTATTTTTGGGAAGAACCTCAATTGTAGATTCGCAAACCGACCATGCCAGAAGGGTTGCTGTCGCTGCCCCTCCTGTTGTTGCTGTTGTTGGTCATTGGTCTCGTTGCCCTGCACGCGCAGGCGATGAAACTCTGCAAATAAACACAATATATAATAATTGCATTAGGGACCCAACAGCACTGTTGTTAATATCGATGTGTTTGATCCTCAGCAAGTATAACACGTGGTATTCACGACGCTTTTTGCCGTGGCATGTAAACAATAGTTGTTTTGGGAGTGTTTCTTATATTTGTTGCCAACAAAGTCGATATTTACTCGGTTTTGAGCACAGTGATTTTGCGGTGTGTTTTTCCTTTTATTCGTAAACGTTCATCCCAAAAGGATCAAGAATGATCCAACATCGACCTCTGGAAGCAGCTCAAAGTAGCTTGTGATAGCTTATATGAGGCCAAGGTGCTTTTGTTGCGTTATTTCTTCCTGTTGGATCATTGGTGATGCAGTTGGTGATGCAGAATGCGGGTTGCCGGCAGGGGGGTACGCCGTTAGTTATATATGGCAAGCTAGCTCCCAAGAACCCAGGAACATGCTGAAAGTGCTTTGGGCACCAGAAAAGTAAGACATGCAACTGTTTGTCAGATTTGACATCACAACGACATTGGCCTAGCGATTACAGGAGTCCCTCTCAGGAACACGCCGGCCCAGCCCCGTTCATGCTCACGTTCATCGTCCTCGACGGATCCCTGAAATGATGTGTTCCGTTTTTTATTTTTGTGTGTGTGTTTTTGTTCTTTTCGGAGGATGAAGAATTGATGCACAATAAGTTATTCGCAGGGGGGGAGGGTGACGGAAATGAAGGTGTGGAACCTGGACTGCCATCAGTGGGCCATCAGTATTGAAGATAACCTTGGAGCTGAAGGAGTTTACCATGGATGGATTTTCGTGAACTGCCGTTCAGGCTAACTTGTTTGATTCCATTCTTGCACCGGCTCATCCACGCCCCTTCCCAAGAAAAAGAAAAACCCAATTGTTTGGTGCGATCGGTTTACCGACCCCTTCGACTCCGCCATCATTTGGATACCCTCCTCGGCCTCACTCGAGGCAGAGAAAGCGGCGGGTGAAGCAGGCTCCCCGCGAGAAGGTGCTGTGCTCAATCAGAAGGTAGCGGCTAGCGGCTGGCGGCTGTTACAACCTGTGACCCTGTGAGGATCAGTTTTGAGAAGCCGAAAGTCTTTGGACCAAGAAGGTGCAGTTGAAGAACAGTAACAGGCTGTAGGAAGATGTAGGAAGTGCCCAGGCGGCTTGAACTATGGATGAGCACCAACAACACTCAAGCTGTTTGGGCCAATCATATGCGATACGTGCCGCTTTAATCCTTCCAAACCTTGTCAACTATAATAGCTCTATAGCTGGGCTCTCAGAAACCCAGCAATTCTTTGTTTGGGGAGCGCTGGTTTTCTCCCAGGGACAGGCAGTTCATCGATTGACCTTTTAGTTTTGGGGTTCTCGGACTTCTCAACTCGTTGAGGGTTGCTGGATCGATCGCCTTCGACTGATGGCTCGCCCAAGAACCGTTGCGGCCGTCCACAAAAGGGACCTCGCAGAAGCTAGCTGTTGTCTGGGGAAATGAACACGGAAAACGAAGCTGTGCGGGGTGCAAGCGACATTAGGAGACCATGAATTTGTATACTCGGGGACGTAGTCTTGCTTAAGAGTATTTGCAGAGATGTCCAATTGATCCGATCCAAGCTGGGGTGAGTGTGACAGAGACACTTCCAGAAGGTCTTCTCACCTCGTGCGTGGTGTCTCATTTTATGTGTAGTGTAGTAGAGGCATCCCTGGAATTGGAAGATGCCTTGGAAACGTGAGGTGATTGATTGATCAAGAAAGGAACAAGACGGAAGCACATGCAACACCGGAACTCCTGGCAGAACAATGCGTAAGTAAGCACATTGACATACAACGCTGGACATCCTGACAAAGAGGGTTCGGGTTCCACCGTTTTTCGTTTCACATCCAGAAACGTGCCTCCTAGAGCCTAACCGGCCCCTTTTTTTCATTCACTGCGCAGGCCATTCATTTTGGAGTGGAGTCTGTTGTCACTTTTTGCTTGATTTATGCAGTCGAAACGCTCAAAACATGTGTTTTGAGTGTCAAAGCTTTGATGTTGGCTTGGGGGCCTCAGCCAAATAAAGACACACGCCCGAATCTTTCAACCTCAACATATCCGAGAAGCATCTCCGAAGTAGACTCTGCTGTGACGCTACCAGTCTCTGCAGCGACGGTATCCATTGCCTTCAAGGGACGTAGACGGAAACAACGACAAGAAAGAACAAAGGCAGCGAGACGACGAGACCTCGTCTTCAGCGCGTGTGGTTTTCACACGAACACCACACGATCGACCACAGCAACGGTAGACAGGAAGGTGGGTCAGAAAAGCTAAGAGGCCAACGGTCTTGTAACAAAACTGTTTCCCGGACAAAAGAACAAATGGGATCCAACAAACAATTTGACTGCAACACGTCAATCAAAGAGTCTAGGATAGTCTAGGTACAACGCATCCACAAGAAAGGGGCCAACACGGGGTGGTTCTTAAGCGCGAAAAAAGACTAGACAAACGAATGAGCAAAACCGACACAAGAGACAAAACCAGGGATCACCGTCCGACACTCGAACCAAAGCTGTGAAATGTTTGTCGTCGGTCCAACGAACGTTATTGCCCCCCAGCCAGCCAGCCACGCACCCACCCTCTAAACTCCTGAACATTCCGAAGCCCTTCGATTGTTTCAAGAAGCAAAGATATAATACGTGTTTATATAATGTCAAAATATTAGTCAATAGATGTTATTAGTGTGGGACCTGACAGCATCCAACATGTACAGAGAATGCAGGACATATGCGCCGGTTAAGCCCTCGCTAGCAAAAACATGGAGTGGGAGCACATCAATGCCATCAAGAGAACCTATGTTTTGTGAGGTCAGCTCCCGCAAGTGCTACAAAAGCTCCAGAATGCGCTCAAGGTCCGGGTTAGACTGGAACCCGCGTGGCCTGGGGTTCAGGTGTGGAGTCAGTACCTGCAAACAGAAAGTATGACTCCATGGATGAAGCCTCCTCGGCCAGTGAATTCTCAGAGGGTTTTGCCACGACGTTTGGTGCTGTTTTTAATTAGCGTTCGAGCAACGCTGTAACAGCCATTATTTGATGAATACAAACAAGAAGAAAGAGAGAGTGAAAGAACTATGCAGTCCCATTGCCATGGGGATCTAAGCGACATTTTGCCAGACTAGGAATCAGCCCCAGTTCCACCCCAAAAAACAATATATATATATATATATTATATATATATATATGTGCTGTTGCTGGCATCAAATCTTGTGCTTGCATCCAATTCGCCACCCCAAAAGTGCAGAGGGGCGTGTTCCCTTGAAACGCTGCCGAAATCACCCCCGGGCTGAACCGGATCGAGCTGCCGTCCACTTCCAGGCCTTGTCGGAAGTCAAGACGGCCTTTCCCGCCTCTCGGTGTCAGAGACTGTCGCTCCGTACCGTGGGCTTCCGAGAGCCTCATTTTGGGGGGCAGCTCTAAGCCAACAATCGAAGCCATTGGCGAGGACCCATGGATGATAGACGGTTCATTTCCAGGTTGGATATGTTCAGGGATGATGTAGTCAAAGGCGACTGCCTTTCAATACACAGAAGAGGAAAGAGGTGAAGGAATGGCTGCGGGTAAGGAGGGACGTCCCACTTCCGGGGCGCTGCAGATGTTTGTTGTCCACTCGTAGCGAAAAACACTTAGTCTTTTGCCATGCGGCTGGGTGGGCATATATTGCATCACATGGCATCAAGGAAAGCTAGCGAGCCCATATTCCCAGCTTGGAACAAATGGTATGTATACTGACTGACGGACTTATACATGTTATTATGCTGTTTTTAGCTTTCGGCTGTTGTTAGCTTTCTACTGTATAGTGACTGACTTAACCCAGAATCCTCAGGGTTAAGAGGGGTTAAGAGGGATTGTCGGGTTCTTTGTTATTTGTTGGACTATGTGGAGCAATAGAGAGCCTGGAAGAGTGATACCATGGCAGAATGACTAATTAGCATGTTTTGACCGCCGTACACATATATGGTATTTTCTTAGGGCTGAGCCCTTCGGCAATGCCTCTGAAGACTATATACCTCTCACTAGGATGCTTTTGGAACCCTATGATTTACTTTCGAAAGGTTGCACCGCTTAGTGGAGACTCTGCCAAAGATAGGTCAACTGACGGGACACTCACCGGAAAAAAAAAAAACACTCGCACGCAAGACATTGTAAAGACATGTTTAAAGATGAGCACCTCTGAGGGTCCAGGAGCAAGAACAAAAGGAAACAAAGAAAGGAAAGAAACACATGTCCAGAAGGAACATAATTAAATCAAAAAAACAATTCAACAAGAGAATCTGTAATTTTCTGCATCGCGCTTTTTACCCTGAGGATTTGCCACGGTCTCCGATGCGGACGCCCGACCATGGAAGGACTTCCACCGTGTGGATCGACCCACATGGGCCGTGCGCTGGGATACAGCTGCGGTGGTCCAAACGGAGCATGTGGAAATATATGATCTGTAAGGAATCGGTCACGGTTCCATCTTCCATTTTGTGCCAAAGTTCGTTACTTCCTTGATGTTCCTGCTTTTGGAGGGTTGTTGAATCGTGTCGAATGCACTGATGGCTCTAAGCTCCGCTCGCAGCTCCACAAGCAGTTCCTAGAACAGGTGGTTGTGAAGCAAAGTGAGGTGGTATGACAAGCAAGATGAACTTAAGCGAGGGCATGATTAGATTATTCAACATTCCCATCCTGATTCGTGGCAAACTGGGTCTTTATTCTCCAACTTTAGACCTTTGTTGACAAGATGTATTTTTTTAGCCTGGGCATTTCAGAATTCCACCCATTGGCAGTCCACATCAAATCACATCCATTGATTCTACCCAAGTCGCAAGTTTGTGCTATACTTCTGCGGTATGCAGCAGCCTCTTGACCGTGCACGCGAAGACTCGCAGGAAGCTCTACGGGAGAGAAGAGGAGCCTGAGGCGCGGGGTGGCGGTTTCGTGTGACGGATCTTGAAAGTGCAGTAGATCATCTTCGTGACAAAGATATTTGTTGTTATGTTTGGCAAGGATAGCACATTCTCTATTTGAAGACACTTGTCAAGTAGATGGATGTCCTATTTTCTCCTAGTGGACATTTGCAAGAGTATTTTGGCTCCCAAGCTAATAAATGGACATGATTTGGAAGATGGCATGTCCTGGTGAGAAAGCGACTAGTGTACGTCGAGTGTAACAGTACATATAACAACATGTTTTTTGGTGTTTGTCGAGACTTTTTCTCGACAATTGAACGCATGTTGTTTTTGAGAGTCATGTGAGCAAATCGCTATTCGGATGCTTGAGGCAGCGTTGCGTGCAAGCTGGCCACGGCGTAACTCTTGGAATCATGTGTATGAGGCTCAAGGTCCCGATGCCAGTGTTTCAACAATCGACTTCTGTGCGTTGTCCATATTGGTATAGACATTGGGAGACCCCCCACCAGGGTCTTTAAGAATGAACATAGGCCACAACCCCTTGGCTGGGGGCAACTTCTTCGAAAGCACCAAGTACGTCTTTAAACGGGCGGAGATGGTCCTAGATGCACTCCGTTGCGCGCTTCGTTGGTTTGATGGAGCAGCCAAGCAGTAGACTTGAGGAATAGGAATGTTTGGCTCCAGTCTAAGAGGAGGTCACCCTGTGTAATGTGGTCCCAATCCAATGAATTGTGGAGTGCTTCCAGGGGCATAGAACTTTTTTTGTTGAGGTCGTGTATTGATTTTGATCATTGACCCAAATGACCATCTTTATCGCAGTCAAAGCAAATCCCTCCCCCCTTTGCCGCACATCCCCCGAACAAATGTTCTTTCGTCAGCCCAGCTCTTGTGCCTGAGCAGGAGCCTGAGCAGCCACGCTCGAGGACACGACCGGGGAAAGCAGGGTGAGCAGGGTTGAGCATGATCATAACTGTGCCTCCACCATGGCCCCCGCGGGTTTCAGCTACCTCAGCTGAAAAGCTAAGTCAGTCCGAACGAGCATTTCCAAGAGAAGGCACCAGAAGAATTTGGATTGGAAAGTCATCACAACATCATGCTTGGGAGCTCAATGAAAAAATGTCAGACAAAAGTGGTCATCAGCCGCCTGGAGCGGAATTTAGATCAAGCAGAATTTGAAGACATGCAACGCGCAGTGCTCATCTCAGGTTGTTGATTGTGAGCGCTGCTCGCCCACAGCCCTCGACGGCTTACCTTATGACACAGTGTGAACGTCGTGGGACGCATCGTCTCTGTTGCAACTCTCCAGCAACCTCACATTCTCCCTTGAATACGAGGACTTTTGTTAACCCTGCCTGGCCACAAGGCTCAGCTGCTGTGAAAAAGGATTCGGCCCCGAAGGTGGCCTGGAATGACCGCTTCCGTAAATATATACTATTTGCGGCCGTACGTTGACCTGGCCGGCAGCCCATTCGCCACCGGTGGCTTGGCCGAGAAAGATGTCTAATGGCCACACTCAATCTGGCCGCGGCTCTGTCTGAGCAGTGCTCGGAGTATTGCGCTTGGCAGGGCATCGCCCCGAGCGAGGGCGCGGCCAATTTTCAATTGGCAGCAGAACTGCTGCAGCATCATCTTACCGACGACGCCAAGGCTGCATACGATGTCTCGTTCATTCCGGGATGAGAAGCCTTGGGATTTGAACAGCGCCCTCAAGAATCTTGGCGTTGCAGAGTGGCTGACTGCTCTGGCCAGCGAAGAAGGCAAGAAGTTCATGGAGGCCTGCCAATACCTGAACACGTCCAACGTGAAAGTGGAGCTGTACGAAGAAGGCACAGCCAAAGCTGTCAAGCGTTACGTGCACTTTCTCACCACGGACGCTGGCCCAAAAAATGGCTCGCTTTGGTGCGAGGCTCCAATGGAAGGCCTCGAGGCGATGGCCGCTTTCAACAACCCTTGCGTCATGGCGGCAGGGGTGGCGAAGCTAGGACACGAGCTCAATTTGCCGGCAGACACGAAAACTTGGCTGAAAAAGCTGGGGGAGACCGAGGGCAATACAGCAGGTGTCCCAGGACATGAAGGCCCTTATTTCAAAGCGTCAGGTCACAAGATAGTGGAAGCTGTGACACTCCATCCAGGCCGCATTCAACCGAAGGACTTCAAACCTTTCTTGTTCAACCACCCCGCATGTTTGTAATCCAGTGAACTGACTTCAATTAATGCTTGAGTTCTTTCTTGTTTACAAGACGCTCGAATAGTCACGTTGGTCAAGCAACACAAAGTTCGCGCAGGCATCGATCAATCTTGAGACATGAGACCAATATTTATCTCTTTGACTCCGATCATCTGCAGAGCCTGGTCCCGTGCTTGGGGTCCGACAAATGAGTACAAGGGCTTGGTGCCTGCATGGTTTGGGGTGTTCCTGGAGAGCCTAGGTGGTGGGGCATCACACAGGCCAGATTGACCGTTGGAGTTGGAGGTCCCTTCCTCGACCAGCCATGGTTGTTTGACATGCCACCACTTCCTGCAAACCATTTCAATGTTGGACAAGTTGCGTGAGCTCTGTCAAAGCATCAGGTGGCTTTGAATCAATGCTCAGGGCTTTTCTCCAGGGTCCATTCAATCGTTGGTGACCTGATCAACATTCTTTGTGATCATCTGGACGGGCATCAAAAGGCCCATGGCCCTCAAACAGGCCCATCTCTTTTCTGGTCCCATGGCTCTCAAACAGGTTCCAATGAACCATTTCCCAACCCAAACTCTTCGAACTGCGACGCTGGAAGCGGTTGCAATGAAACCCAGGGGTGCTGCGTGGAAGCGGTCACTTGCCCTTCCCTGTCTTATCGCAATCAATTGCAGTGTAGATGGCACAGCCGGAGACCCTCCGGCTCACAGACTGAGCTGAACGGAGCGGCTGAGCCAGTGAATGGGCTTCCAGCAGGTCACTTGTGGTACAGAAAAAACTCAAGACACATCGACGTGCCAAGGTTTCCGGTTTTCCAGTTGCAGCGTGCAAAACTCTGTAAACAAAATTACCGCCACGTCAATCAAGTTTCCAGAGGTTGGGAAGCAAGACCTATAGAAACTGTAGAAGTTCGTTCCTTCTGACATCCCGTGTGAGATTTCAATAGCTGACGCTGGTTGGTGGCTTGGTAAAGACCTAGACCTATACCATCCCCTTTAAAATTCCCCCTACAGATTAGTGCTACCTGGGTACTCCCGAGCACCCATTTTATAGCACTATAGAATTGAGACACTCAGGTTCCTTGATTCTAAAAGGAGACCACGAGATACCACGGGAAGTTTCCGACAAGGGTGCAATTTGACCTAGTTGACCTGGGGGTCGTGATTCTAAAGTGATAGAACCCTGAGATCTATGTTTCCGTGAGCTTTGTACTGGTGACATGGGGACTTTGATTTCTTAGTGGCAGACATGTTGATGGTCATTGACTGATTATGATTCTATAGAGGAACAACCTTTGAGTATCCCCCTTAGAATTTCCTCTAGGAAATGGTTCAACCCAGGTTCCGTAGAAAAGGGGTCACTTTCTAGTGAGGCATGCCCCCATATATTGCTGGAGCCCCACCATTTTCTATAAAGCAGGTTTTTTAGTGGATGACACAGTCTGCTGTTCGATAATTCCTAGAGGAAATCTGTAGTTGTTTTGTGCTTGAAAAAGTAGGATACCAAAATAGGTACAAGAGCATTTTCTAGACAGTTGGCAACACATAAAAAAAAATGATAAGGAAACCATGTTCTAGAGACAACTGCTTGATATGGAAACAGTACGGTGCAAAATGATTGTCCTGAAAAAGCTCGGAAGCATTCGGAAGCAAAGATTGGGTGGAAACAAGTTTGCTATAATTTGCTGATGTTTGCTGTGTCGTGTATGTATGTGCATGTCAAAGCTGATAGATGCTGATTGCATATGATTGGAATCGATTGTACAATGTTGTACAAGATCTTACGCTCTAGAAATTGGTTGCTTGATTTTTTTCATAATTTTCATTGATGACTGAAAATCTCTAGGAAATGGTTACTTTAATATTCGGCCATCGAGGAATCTTGTTCAAAAATCCCTTTCCATGGCACCTCTAGAAAACGCATTTCTGGTTTTACACTTGTCTCATTTTATGCACGATGGGAACCTGTACAAGACCATTCCCCAGAGGCAACACTTCATCCAGATAAGGTCTTAAATTGTTTTATATTTTAGTTTTCTCGAATGCCTAGCATTTTCTAGAGAGTGCTTTTACCTGGCCAATACCATTTACTAGACAAAAGTGAATGCCCCGTTTTTCTAAGTAGAGAATGGTCCATCCAAGTTCACCTTGAATTTCTAAGGGGGGATCTTTGAGTGTTTTTTTTGCGACAGTCATTTTTTGAGTGCTCTTTCACCTTTTCTCTGTTCTTTCAACTTTGTGCTCTGTCAACTTTCCCGTGGAAGGCTCATGATGAAAAAGCTTTCCCGTGGAAGGCTCATGATGAAAAAGCAAGCACATATAGCATTATAAGGAATCGGTCTGTGAGATGGGGGTTGTGATTCTTTAGTGTTGAAAACTTCATACATACTTTCCGTGAGCTTTCACTTCACGACATAGGGGCTTTGATTCTATAGCGTGCGCATGAGTTGGGGGGGCATGATTTTATAGAGACCCCCACATGGGGGGCGTGGATCTATAGTATGAAATGGTGCTACCCAAGTAGCCATATGAATTTCAAAGGGGATCCTATACCTGTGACTAATCTGCTCCATCCCTACGAATTCCAACATCCCAAGGGTTGGACACAGAAGGCCTCCACTGCAAATCCCTTCGGCGCTGGTCCGGCCCTCTTGCTCGCTTTTGCAAGTTTGTCCTTGCAGCAGCCCTTGGGATACCACAAGCAGTTGCTCCAAACTGCGAACGAATCACCTAAGATTTGGTATGGCAAGGTTGCTTCCAACCATAGGTTAAGCGAGAGGCTGCCAAGGTGTAGTTTGTAACTACAGTGCTTGGCCACAATCGGTTAAACAAGTGGTTTGCAGGAGGAGATCTATTAGAGAACACTTGCATTGCCAAATTGCATGCTCCCAATTGGGATTCACAAGGGCACATTGTCAGGTGATTTGGCAGGTGCTATTGATGCCCTTGGGCCCAAGGGAACGAGAATATGGGCCCTGAACACCCCCGGTCAAAAGAGAGAGAAGGTGTTGCCATTGTTGCGGGCCAGCATTCTGACTCGTTCAATCCTTTTCTCATCATATAGTCTAACAGATTGACATTGCAAAGCTCATGTCGTTTCTCTTTGGAGAGGCTCTTGTAAATACCACGACGCCCTGCTCCACTGAAAAAAAATAAATCATGTTGTTTTATTGTGTGTGTATTGACATCGTGAAAAGTGAGCACCAGGAAAATGTCATGCCGCCATCTGACGATGGGAGCTTCAGAAGAAGACGTCCAACCCAATAAAATCCATCAACATCTTGCTAACAATGCCCATGCTTCTGCCCTCAATGTGCAATACGGCTCGTCTCTGTCTCCACCGAACTTTGCATCTTGTTCTTGCCCAAAGTCGAATGTTCGACCGCCCAAAATGGGTGGCTGAGGTTTGGAAAGAAGCTCCAGCCAACAGGAACACAATTTGGGTTTTGCAGATCGAGAAGTACCTGCAACATCCTGCAACCTTCCAAAGCCATTTGTCCAGCTCTGTCTGCCATGCCTCAAGGACACTTTGTGAAATCCAACCGGGTGTTTCCTGCAAATTGAGCAAGGTCCTTCATGCTGCAAGAATGGGTCAAATTAAGGAGTCTGTCAACATGAGGCACCAACATGGTCAAGTCGCGCCGGCCCCGCTTCAAGCATGGAGCAGAACCATTTTGCACATGTGGAAAGGTCAGTGGATTGAGGTGTACGGTAGGATTGCTCTCAGGGGATTGCACAGGGTGATCCTGCCCTTTTTTTCTTGACGATTGTTTTGGCTCTAGCTGCATTGTGGGTTCAGAAGGAAACGGCCAAACTTGGCATCATCGTGGATAGTTTCCTTACTTGGATGATCGCCTGATCGCTCAACCTCTTGCAGCTGCCCTGACGATGTTATACGATGCCACATGGCTGATCGTTCGCACCTGGTGGAAAATCGTTTTGAAGTCAACTTTGCAGTTTACATGGAGTGTATCAGGGTTCCCAAAAAGCATGTTGAGGAACTCCTTGCATTCAGTTGGAAGAACGGCTGTTTTGCCACGAGTTTGGCAACAGACAAGATTCTCTAAGACATAGTGAAGTGGGTCAGCCCGGAGCAAGATGAGATTGGCATCACCTATTCAGGCCGCTTCGCGGCCACTAGAGGGTAAAACAAGTATCATCAAGATTCATCAGGTATCTATTGTTGGTTCTATTTTTTGACCTCCTTGAAATTGTGCATTTCCAAGGGTGTCGAAAAATAGGAATTATTTGCATGCAATAAACTATACAATATCAAAAAAGTCCGTTTGTTCTCGCAAAATGGGTGCCGACATTTCATTCTATAGAGAGGGCACGACATGTCACCAGTTTTTTTTTAGAGGTCCTAACATTATCTAACATTTGGCTGTATGGAAAGTAGTAGTAGTAGTAGTAGAAGTAGTAGTAGGAGGTCAAAACCAACCTCTTGGGCAACTTTTGTCCTGTGATGTCCTGCGCTTTTCTAAAATCAATTTCAACCTTCACACGTCTCTGTAGAATCAATACCAACCTTGGCTATGCATCGATGTTCCAATTTTTCGCTATCAATTGTTCATGGTGAACACCCATACCCTGAGGCACCTCATTCTCAAGAGAACATGTTTCCAGCAATGCAGGGCCAAACTCTTCAGGTATGTCTCTCCATAATCACTCTATTTTTGGACACTCTTGCAACTTGTTTGCAAGCATTGCATTGTTGGATATTGCTGGATATATTGTTCGATCCCCTTGAACATGTACATTCTCCAGGGAATCAACATCGACTATGTTGCGGGCACCAACTACAATGATCAGCTATGATTAGAATTGCAACTAGTTGATGCATATGATGCAATCGTGAAAGATCTATTGCGACATAGACTGTGCGACATAGACTGTGCAGAGGAGTCGTTTCTTTGCCTTTCACGGACGTGGTGATACAGTTTATACGACAATGAGAAACATAGCCAGGCAGCCAGGCATAGATGATATGTGCAAACCATGTGTTTTCCATGTTTTCTCGCACTCCCACTCGTCTCCCAAACACCTCATGATGCAGGATATGCGTTTGCGTTCCCAAACGAAAATGCCTCTCTCCAAACCAACATTCACACCCCTCAGCACCTTCGGTGCGAGCGGATTTGCAAATGGCAGCAGCAATGGCTGAAGGTAAACACCTAGCCATTGCCTTTCGGGCATCATTGGGTGCAGGACAAGGGCAAGACCTTCAGGTCTTGGTCGGCATGGCATTCCGGGCATTTGGGGATTGGGGCCCATCTACGTGCCCGTGAAAACACATGACCTGCCCGAATGCTATCCCAGAAGGAACTTAACCCATACCTTGCTAGTGACTAGTGTTCCCTCGATCTTGGAGCAAGACTGTGTATAGTGACAGTGAAAGCCTTTGTGACTCTTGGTACCTTAGCTTATAGTAGTGGCAAACCTCAACAAACTCCATCCAGTAGCCCGCCCTCAGCGACCTGTTGTTTCGTGACCGAACACCAAAACAAGGATGCCTTCGACGCGTCGATGCCTCGACGCCAGGATCCCATCGGTGAACAGCCCGCCGCCCTTTCCTCCACCTGATGAGGCACTCGTGACCGAGGAGCCGCAATGACTGCGGGGTGGGGGGGGCGAGGGGGTGTGGCGACAGTCTTCGACGCTGGACAAAGGGGCAGGAGTCCATGGGTGAAATGCGGTGGTTGGACCAGAGGGTGTGAGCTTTCCGAGTACATGAAACAATTCATCATTATATGTGGTAGTTAATCAGGTGTTAGGTTTCAGGTTTTACATCCTTTGGTAATGAGGGTGTCAACTGGTGTCAGCACATCATTCACTTCAGACCAAAGTTGATGAAAGGAAAAAACCTGGCGTGAATGGGGTCAATGATGTGTTTTGTGCTCCAACTGGACATTAAACACGTTGATATGACCATGTTTAAATGTCACCCTCCTCAGGTTGAGGCAATCCATGGACATGTAGGTCGTACCAGTTCTTCGTGGTCATACACCCTCACAGCCTCAGGGTTCCAAAAAACTCAAATTAAAACCTTTCCTACAGTTGAAGTAAGGCCTTTGG
>CAXAMN010015825.1:46711-73077 GCA_963970005.1 Durusdinium trenchii | reverse complement strand
GTGTTGTTAGTTGTGTATTGTGTTCTGTGTTTTAGTTTGTGTTTGTGGTTGTGTTTTGGTGGTAGTTGTGTGTTGTGTGTTTGTGGTTATGTAGGTTGTGTGTTTGTGTATGTGTTTGTGGCAGTTGTGGTTGTGTTCTGTGTTGTGTGTTGTGGTCGTGGTGGTTGTTGAGGTCCACTGCTATTTGGTGGTTGCTGTTGAGGTGCAAGACTGCCCACTGCGATCTGGTGCCTGCCGTTGAGGCCCAAGACTGCCCACCGCGATGTGGCGCTTGCTGTTGAGGTCCGGGCGTGCCCACTGCGATCTGACATGATCTGACGCTTGCTGTTGAGGTCCGGACATTCCTCACCTGTCCTGACAGGTAGGGAATGAAATCCTCCTGACAGGTAGGGAATGAAATCCTAACCTGTTCCGTTTGACTGGAACTTCGATCCTTCTGACTCGCTTCCTTGTTTGCTCCATACAGCTCCGTTTGCCCGCTGCCTTGGCCGCTCTGCGTCGCCGGCCAAAACTCGGAACGACGAGTGTTGGAGAATGGTGGTTTGAGCCGACGCCCTGGCTAAAGTATTCTGAAGCAATCGTATGAAGTATGCATAAGTATGCAATATCATTTATATTTATATATAGCTATCTGACGTGTACTAACGTCATGCTGTAAATATCATAGATTGATATAGATTGTGGCTTACTATATTAAAATGTCGCTGACCTAAGTATACTTTTAGATGGCTTTATCACTTTATCCTTTTGGGTTGGATCCAAAGTGGTGCTACTTGCATTCCATGAAGTTCCGTGTTGCAATCTGCAGGGGCTGCTCCCCCATGGCAAGGAGAATTCTACAGCATGTTTTTTCTTTCACGTGGTGCTGGACGGGATTCGCAATCCTCCGAAATGACCACACGTAGAGAGCTGACCAGCCGGTGTGATAGGGATCAACAGCTCTTCTGCGGGGTCGCCCGAGATTGCACCAAGTTCCACATTCCTTCACCGGATGGGCGGAGCTCCGGAAGGGCGGAGCACAAAACACAAGAATTTGCAGGAACCCTGATCGGTCATGAACAGTCGTCTCACTCACTGATTGTTATCCCGGACTCGTGATCGACCTGTTTTTTTTGGACGTCTTTCATATATCGAACTAGTGTTTTTCTTCATATCGGTCGGACAGCCTGACATGCAGCTGTTCATTTTGGCCCTTCGGCAGGCGGCTTTGAAGGAGTTGAACAGCTGCATTGCCCGGGTGAAGCCGGAGGCCTGAATTTTGTGGTGGGGAGGGCGAGCCACCACAAGCAGCGGTACCAAGGAGGGTGGTTCCACACCAGGTCGTGGTGAATCTGATAAATCATTTTGAAACAGCCGGTTGTGGTCAAACCAGAGTCAACCAAAGGTGAGGAGGGAGTGGGTCTTTTCGTTCTGTAGTGCGGTAGCGTGCGGTAGTGAGTGTTTGTAAAGTCGAGGCCTGGAGGAGCAGCACCACCAACAGGTTCTTCGGCCTCCATCGATCTGCAGATGGTGGATGGAGATGGATAAGAAAAGGGGGCGATCGGAAAGCAGTTTCATGGGGTTGGGGTGCCGAACTGAGCCTGTAGTGGTTGCCAAACTGATCTATTCTCTGGATGCGACTCAACATGGAAACCCACTGCCTCAGACAGGCGTGGGTGCCTCACTCCTCCGGATTCCTCCAGAGTCGTTTTCCATTCCACAGTGAGTGAGTTGGCGTTGATCATCCCAGCCATCCCATTGGTTGCACCATGCAGCTTGCCATGGCTGCTTTGGGTAGGTGACCTTTGCGGAAAGTAAGCCGAGCTGAACCTGAAAACCTGAAACAATAACACATGAAGAAACGTAACGTTGAGAAGGAAACACATCTTTCATGAACTCAATACGCATCTAATTATGCTGGTTTACACATGTGTCAAGCCTAGCTTCATCATTTGTTTACAGCATAAAAGTTGCTTCATGTTCGAAGTTTCTTAAGTTTCTTCAGTTCTGGCAGGTGGAAACCATTAAGTCCAAGTACAAGGAGGACGCCGAAGAGGCCCAGTGACACTGCGCCGTGGAAGCGGGACCAAAACGGGACAACGCCAGACCCAAAGTTCAGTCGACTGAAACGGAAACAAATTCAGTCGAGTACTCGATGTCGAGGTGGTGAGAATTGGTGTCCAAACACTTGCGGTATTGAAGAAAACGTCAAGTAAATCAAAAGCTGTGTTGTGTCAGGGAACACATTATTTTTTAGCAAACCAGCCATCTTCAATTGCCAAAATGTTTTGATGGGTACAGACCTCAGTGGCTGCAGCTGGTTTTGCCCGGACATGTTTCGAGAATGCTTCTCCTCCTGTGTTTTGACATTTGATGTTAGGTCCAAACATGGTGTCGTGCGTGTGTGTGTGTGAACAGGAAAAGTGTACAGATGGCATGTTCATGCATGTTCACCTACCATTCTCTTGGGCATCAAGTTTTATTCAAAGCAACTTGTCCATCGCGGGATTTTCTCGCGGTTTTTGGGAAACGTGAGATTCTCTCCAGTAAATATATATAGACCAACTTGAAGCTGAAGCCACCAAACAAAGCGTGCTATTCAGTGTCAGAGGGGATTTGCATGGATTTGCTGATTTGCTCCGGTATGACAAGCGCCTTTGTTGTTTCTTGTTGTATAGGGCAAAGCCAGGTGTCACAGCTTTTTGAGGTTGAAAGTTGTCACCCTGGTGGGTTTCTTTCGTTGGTGTGGTGGTTTGGATAGCTGCCCCGCAGAAGGGACTTGCCATTGAATAGACACACCAGATCCCAATACTCCGTAAGAAATAGAACCGCAGCATCATACAATTTTCAAATCGAAGACGCATCAGATCAGACCATTGCCTTGTTACCAGGCATTCGTGTCGGGATGAGCGTGTAGCACCATGTGGAAACCTTTGCGCCGCTTATCCCCATCGAGGCCGAAGCAAAGTTAAGGGAAGAGCGTGAGCAGAAGCACGCACAGACTGTCGGGGACCCCTGAGCAGAAGCACGTCACATTTTCGCACCCCTCCGAGAGGGGTGCGACGTGCTCGCGGAGGCAGGAGAGTGGGGGCGACTATAGCAGATGATAGCAACATGATGGCGACTATAGGGAGGAGCCGCTCAGCACAGCTCTCCGCGCGGCCGCGACGAGGGTTTTAGTGTGTAGTTTCCTTCTCTTTCTGTGTGTGTTTCTTGGAAGCTTTTTGCGGTGAATTGTGTGGAGGACGATGATTCCCGGGAGTGTATACGGCTTTTTGTTGTTGGATCTCTCGTTACGGACCCACACCTTCATCTGGGTCAAGCATGGTCTTGTGGGTGGTCAATTGACGGCTGTGTCTCCTCTCAGACATGAAGAGATCCTGAGAAAAGACCAGCCACAAAACCTCCCTCTCAAACTATCTCAAACATAATGATATACTTGAATCAGCAGCTTCAAACCATTCGACCCGATTCTACCCCGTTCCTGTTGCCTAGTGGTTTTCTGGTGTGTGGATGCTTGAAACTCGGTGGACGGCCATGGCACGGGGCCCAAAACCCTTCGGTGGGAACATCATAACATGTGCTCAGCAGCCGAAGGGGATGTTGAATCTTTTGGCCATTACTAGTAGTAACATTTGGGCTTCTTGTTACTACTGCGATGCACTTGTTACTACTATGAGTGGATGAGATGTTGGGTTGTTAGGAGATCTGGGCCGAGGCGTGGGTTGTGAGGCCGGGGTGGGTGGTGACGTGGTAAGCCTGGACGCCCAAATTATCCATACAGGAGGGTTGGGGCGTTTTTCCTTGTAGGTTTTGATGGGTGGAGCCCGGAGCCAATGGATCTGAGAGATAGTAGAAACATCGCAACTCAAGTCCCCATATGTTAACAACTTGCCTACCCCTTCTCAGCGATTCTCACTCCCGGTCCCGCCCTTTCCATTCCTCGGGCTTCTCCACCGGTCCGGACAACGCCTCGCCGACGGCGACCGCCAGCCGCGTGGCTCGGAGCGACGCCTGGGAGCGGACGCCACGCGCGGGAGCGGACGCCAGCGATGGCCGCCAATCGAGAATGGGTCTTCAAGTCCAGGCTAGGTGAGACGAGTTGAGGTGATGAGGTGGGGAAAGAAAGAGAGACGACACATCATTTGGAGGATGGTGGGTTTCAGAGATGTTCAACCTTTACTTGGGATAATCTATAATGCGTATATATAATTAATGATTGTTAATTGTATAGTTACAGTCTACAGTGTATATATATATATATATTTGTGAAGAGTTTTCAGCAGATCACAGGTATAGTATTGCACAGCATACTTAGCATTCTCACTTGACCGCAGCCCTTTGAGTGTTCAGAAGAAGTTCGCATGGTAGCGGAGCAAGGATAAGGGTAACCCCATTTGAGCTCCAGAGAAAAGCCCCTAGGTGACTGGGATCCCGGGAGCGTTTCGAGCCATAGATTTGGGGTCTTTGGAACCCAAAACTGCTGGATTGGTGACAAACCTCGTACATTGTGTCAGAAGGACAATATTGTTCGGGAGCGATGGAGTGGATAAGAGAAATCCTTGAAGTCGTAGACGGAAGCACGCAAGCAACAGCATCAGCAGCAGAGGCAGTGAAGAAAGCAGCTGAAGAGAAGAAAGCAACTACAACAGATGGGTCGAAGTTGACCACAAAGCCCAACTTATTTGATGACAAGTCACAAGAAGAGGAGATCAAAGCGTTCAGAGAGTGGTCATGGGTACTTGAGAAGTATCTATGCCAGTGGATGAGGCTTACGTGAAGGACTTGAAGGATATTCATGACAAGCCAAGCGAGAACTTTGACATGGACTTGGCAACTGGAGAAGAGAAAGCCAGATGCATCAGGCTCTATGGGTCGTTAGCTTCGTTGATGAGGGGCAGGGCGCTACAATTGGTGAAAGCTGTGGAGGACTCCAACGGACTTGATGCCTGTGGAGGAGATTGAACAAGGCTTTGAAACCTACAAAGGCAAGAGGATTTGCACTCTTGGCATTTTCTATGAACAGTGCTCCACAACCTCAACTTCTTAAGCTTGAAGAGGTATTTGATGAGACGGCCAAGTCAGGAACAGCAGTTCAAGAAGAGTTGAAACCTGCTATTCTTTTGAGATGTGTAGGTGGGCAGCTCAAACCCTACTTGAACTTGACAATTGGCGACAATGTTCAACACTCAACTTTGAGGGAACAAGTGTTGCAATCAGCAGAAGTGGGCTACTTCAAGGACCCATGCCTATGGACGTTGATCGGGTTCAAGATGCCAAAGGAAAGGGCAACAAAGGCAAGAATGACTATCAAAGGGGCAAAGGCAAGGATGCCAAAGGTAAAGGGAAGAAAGGAAAAGAGCAACAGAAATGAGAGGAAGGTGATCACAAGGGCAAAGGTAAGCGCAAAGACTAGAAAGGAACAGGTGTGGCAGCTGGTGGGAAGCCAGGGCATCTTTCTCGAGAGCGTTGGAGAAACAAATTTCGACAGGTTGCAAGTGATACAACCCATTCATCTTCAGGAGGGGCTTCAGTGACTACTCATGCAGTTGGTCAACAACAAGCCAATGTGAGTCAGCAGAGTAGCTCAGCAGAGACTACACGCAATGTGCACGATTGGAGAAAAAAAACCTTATCACCATGGAGATGGAGCAACAGCAAGAGGTGGAAGAGAAGATCAAGACTAGTTGCAAGAGAATGTGCTTTCGCTACAGGAGAGAGAGGTGACATTTTCTCACCAGCGACTTCAGGTCATGTACTGAAACTTCTACCCAGAATCTTCTTGCAGAGAGTCAGAGAGGAGGAAGAAGCAAGAGAGGGAGAAGGAGCAATTTCTCAAGGGAAAGGTTGTCTAGATGTGAAAGATGTTTTCTTGCAAGTTCCAGAGGAGAAACCTTTGACAGTGATTTTGAGATCCAACACCTATGTCATGTCATCACTTGAAGAAGTTCCTAGATACTTGAAGAAGACGATGGACTATTGTCTAGTGGTTGAGTTTCCACAAGCAGGAGAAGGCTATGTGAAGAAAAGCATACACTATTGGTGCCTAGAGACATTTTCAGATTCAGACTGGAGCGGAAACAAAAGCCATAGAAAGTCAACGCCAGGAGGACTCCATGCATTGAACAGTTGTCCACTGTTCAGTAGCAGCAGGACACAGAAGATCATTAGCTTAACTTCATGTGAGGCAGAGTTGCGCGCAATAATTTCTTCAGCTTCAGATGGTATCTACATTCGCTCAGTTGTTGAATTTGCGCTTGGGACAAAGGTGGACCATTGCATCACAGATTTTTCGAGTGCTCAGAACAGAAAAGGCTTCGATATGGTACAAGCACCAACGGACAGCAACATGGCAGACATCAATACCAAACCACTTGGAGGCCAGAGAGTCAGACCCTTGATGAACCTTATTGGTTGATGGCGCAGAGGGGCGTATGAAGAAAGAACGAACTTGCAGGCAAGGTCAACAAAATTGCCAAGATGATTGCCAGAATTGTGACTTTGGAGGCCTTGCAGCCAACGGTTACAGAAGCAAGTGATTTCCTGAGAGAGATTGATCAGTGCTTGTTGGAAGTGGAAGATTCCAATAGAAACTGGAGAATCACAATCACCATGATCATTATCATTGGTTTTGCAGCAGTGACCTTTGCAATGTGGAGACGATGGAAATACTTTGAAGATCGCTATGAAGCGCTGAGAGATTTCCTTTTGTGACAAAGTGAATCAGTGCGAGCGCAAGCTGAGGATGATATGACATCTAAGACACATGCAGCAAACTATGTAGCAAGAAGGAGGCTTGAGCATTTAGGGCCCCGGGCGATTTGGTGGACGTGAATTACTATACTGGAGGCAGCGACTCATGGAGCAGTTCCTTCAGATGGGCCAGGGTCAACATCATGCAAAGGTGGAAACTCAGAATATGCGAATAGCATGGAATATGAGGAAGAACACAGACAAGTACTACGTGGCAGGCTTGAAGGCAAAATCGATAGATTGAAGAAACAACAGGAAGTACTTATATATATATACAGATATATATATATATCTCAAGGACATTTGCTCATTCAGATGCAATCAGTGCTTGAAGGCAAAAACGATAGATTGAAGAAACAACGCGAAGTACTTATATATATATATACGGACATTTGCTCATTCAGATGCAATCAGTGCTGAAGGAGTCCTTTGAATTTATGTTAGCCGAAGTGATTTCGAGAGGCTCAAGGAACCCCGTTCCTTAGAGAAAACACATTGAACAGAGCTATGATGGTGGCAGAGTGAGCTAAACTAGCTGATGGGCGCTCACACTACCGAGAAGAAGTGTGAAGAGTTTACAGCACAGATCAGCATGGTTGTACAGCATCCTTAGCATTTCTCACTTGACCGCAGCCCTTTGAGTGTCCAGCAAAGTTCGCATAATATACTATTTTGCTTTCAGGCTTTTCAATCAGAAAGTTTAGACTGTACATCCATCCGTGCCAACTGTGTGTCACTTACAGACAACTTACGAGCTTAGATTCTAAACCCAAACTCAAACAGGGATGTGAAGCCAGCGCAACTTAAGCAGTCTGGCTGGTTTTTCGTTGGATCCCCTCAAAGATCTCAAAGAGATGTATCTCAAAAAATAGGAGCCAGGCATCAAATTGTCCTACCCAAAGTGCTGCGTTGGACCGTCCCGACTAACTGTTCAAGTCGGACTGCTTTGTTTCAACCAACATGTGTCTAACATGCTTGGGGGTGCTTCCTGTGACATCCAGTAAGGACTCCCCGCGCGCGCATGCACCTCCGTAGACCATGTTTTCGCGCAAAAGATCTGAACGGTATGAATCTAGATCTTTACCTAGCCGTTGTCCATTTTTGGCAGATTTTTGGTAATGGACGGCTGACCAACATCATCCATCGCCCTGTGGAATCCCTCTCAGGAACGGGCTGCCCGCCTCACGTTCACGTTTTTTGTCCTAGATGGGGGTCGACGGATTACAGTACGTAGCTATCATTTAAGCGTGCTAAAGTTCTATCAATTTTGATATGTTTTATTCTCCATTCGTTCAGGGCACAGTGGATTTACAGGTTGCTTGACATGTTTGCATTTTTGCCTTTTTGGTGTGTTTTTTTCCTCACAACCCCCTGAACTCGAGTGTTTTCACCTCTTGGTGGTTCAGTTTGTGCCCCTCAACTATTTCGGCTTGGGCTCAGACTGAACTCATCCAGAATCTCACTTGGGCCCTCGAAGCGCGGGTTCCGTGCGGTTCCGCATCCAGGCCGGGCATTGAAGGCTTCAAGGCGAGCGATTTGGAGCTCAGGCCTTGTGAGGTTCCCATCTGCGAAAACAACCAGGTAGGGAAGCCCGGGAAATTGGATGGCGAAACATGGAGGAACTGTGAAATTGGACATGCACGGTTTTTGAAGTGTATGGCTGTGGCTATTGGAATTTTGCCTCTCTTCAACTGCATTTGTGCAGTTTTCTTGTGTTTTTGTTGTCCATTGTTCCTTCCTAGGTCCCTGATCAGACACGGTGGGAGACTAACGGCTCGAAAACTTTGGACATCCTAGCTCAAATTTCATCATATCCGGATTAAACTACAGGGGGATCGACGACAACAGACACTCAAAATCCACCAGAACTGTTTGAGGTGGTTTTGGGTCAGTTGGAACTCCACTTTGAGAGTACTTGGGAGTTGATGTTTCGGAGAACACACTGTGATTTTGGTTGTGTTTGACCCACAATAAAATCTTTGATCCGTGAGATGGTTGCGCAGTTCAAAAAGAGATCCTTCTTTGTTTGGGTTTTGCAGGAGGCCAAATCCAGCTGGTTTCTTTCGAGTTTTATCCAGCTCAGACTGGGTCCCGATGAGGTCATCTTGGGCACTCACCTCATGAGCATGGACCCAACAATGCGCAACGCCATGGCCGGAGAGGAGGGTGCGGACCGCACCCAGGCCGGTCTTGCTGCGAAGTCCTTGTGTTTGTTTTGGACCGTTGAGTCCTGAGCCGGGCCGTTGAAGCAATGAACCTTTGGTTCTGAACAGATCTTCAAATTCCTCCAAGCCTTGGGAGGCAAAATGAATTGTCTTTGGGTGACTCGAAAAGGAATTTCCCTCATTTTTGATGGTACTAAAAAAACTAAAGTATAATAGTCTTTGGACCTTTGGGGATATTTGTTTGACCATGAGATGACCCGTTGGCGTGCCTCAATTTTCAAGTGAACTGCACTAAGCTAAGGAACATATCGTCGAACTCTTTATATAGGGGCAAATTGTCCCCTCAATACAGGAACCGCTTCGAGGTTGGACACAGCGTCACAGGGCTTGATGGAAATCCATGACCCAATCCTGAAGAGCATTTTCCACAAAAAGAATCATGGTTGCCGTTCTAGAGTCTAGAGACCCTTATGACTCCCAAAGAAGCTTCAACCCTTTCAAACATATATTTGTATCATTTTGCAATCCCTCTTAGAGGCTTGTGCTTCATCACCAACCCATCCGCAGGGTTCGGCCTATTGGGCCTTTATGAATTGGACGCCCGGAAGTGTGCCGGTCTGGCGGATTTGTGGCGTGGTCCTCGAATCCAAGGCTGCGGAATGGGTCGGGGAACAGCGGCGAAGTGCTCTCCAGATCCGTCCAGCGGTTGGGACCACCTAAGTTGGTTGGACAAAAGGTCTGACAAAAACACAGAGATCGGGATGGGGCCTGTGGGGCTAACCCCTATATAGACTAGATCGGGAACTCATGGAACACTGATAAATTCGAACGGTGTGTTTTTCCACGAATCGGGTAACCTCGCGGGCAGTTCGAGATATTGAACACATTAGTCACGAACTCATGAACGAACTCGCCGAGGGAGCGAGTTTCTGGAGCAACTTCTCCCGCTCGTGGCAGGAACAATCTGAAAGGGATTGGGAACCTTCTCAAACGCAGACACTCCATGTATGGCATATTGTGGCATATTTACCTGCATGTTCTTCACTGTTTTCCTCCGCTGGGATTTGCGAGGCACTGAATATATCATTCTATAGAACAATAAATTTGCTTGCATTCCGCCCCAAGTCGGATGTTGACATCATGTCAAAGTTGTCCTGAGCGGATTCTTGCTTGGGCTTGTTTTGTGTATGTTCCTTCTACCTTCCCAGGATGTAGTATGATGGTCCATGGTCATGTCGATTATATAACTATATTTAACTATATAAAGTATACCGTACAACCAGAATCAAGTCCCCTTTGCTACACACTCCTGACGTCCCCCATTAGCCCTGGCGTTTGCTGGCCAGAGCCGGCTCAACGGGTTGGCAACGTGGCTTTCTGAGCTTTTGAAAACTGCTCAGTTTCCAGAATGCACGTGTTTGGGCGTGTTGGGCAGGCTGAAGGCTTTGCGAAGGGTGAGCTTTGTATGGCAATGGCGCCCTGGCGTGAGCTGAACGCGGTGAATGCTGAGCAGCTCAAGAAGGTCCCCGAAGGGATCAGTCCTGCAGATGCTCGGCGAATTTGTCAAGCGAGTTTATTGTTGTTTCAATTTTTGCGTGTAGTTTTTCAGGCGAACTTGCGGATGATGATGATGGTGATGATAGGTTTACTGCAGTTTATGTTGTTTCTTAGTGTGCGTGTGTGTGTGTGTGTGTGTGTCAACACCTGTTTCCAAGGAAGATGCACAGACGAATTAACACGTAAGGAATTCATGCACAACAAACGCAGGGGGGCAGTGAGTCTCTTACCATCCACTGCCCAACGAAGACAGTGGTTTGAGACTGTGACATTCCAGAGGGATGCGTCATGAACGTACCCGCTTTTTTGTATCTTTCTAAAGTGCTAATGAACTTTCTCCGTCTCACCCATGTTAAACAATACAGTTGAAGCGGACTTCTCCACCCTCCCGTTTTGCCAGTCAAGGTCTAGTTTCTGCAGCCGGTAACGTATTCACTAAAGTGGATTGCCTTAACTGATTTAGCTCTTGCGAGCATCAATCTAAGTGTGTTTCGCCACAGAGTCTCACTGCGGGCTGTGGTGTGATCCCTAGCGAGGGGCGCAGTGCACATGCCCTTAGGGTGCCTCTCCCGGAACCCCAGTCCTGCACCTGATCCTTTCATCGTGATCCCTACTCGCTCCATCGTTCTGCTCGAAAGTGCTGATCAATTTGCCGCAGGGCTTACTGAGATCGAACTCCAGAACGGATTCGTACATGCGGCTACGTAATCACATATCCCCGCCATGATGCTAGGATATGCTAGGTAATCATAGGCCACTGCTAAGTAGTCACCTTTTGGTTCTTTCTTTCCTGCTGTTGCGCTTCGTTTTCTAGGTCTTTTTTCGTTTTTCTAGAGGCTTTTTTAGGTGTAGCTCAGGCCTTTTAGTCAAGGGTGCGCCGCTTGCGGCTTTTCGTCACGCCTTCGGGCAAGGACCCCCACACCCCTCCACCCTACACCCTTCTTTCCTTGCTTTTTTCGTTTGCTTGGGCTTTCCTTCAGGCTTGCTAGGTCGGCCTTTAGGCTCGTTTAGTCAACACACGCCCTGCCCACACCCCCGCACCCCTTGCACCTTTCCTTTCTTTCCTTGCCTGTTTCGTTTGCCTTGTTCTTTCTTTCAGGCTTGTTAGGTTGGCACGCTCGTTTGCACTCCCACACCCTTTTTCCGCCCCCACCTTTCCCCGCGGACAAAAAGGAGCGCGCGCCGAAATGATGGCTTTTTGTGTGTGTCAACACCTGTTTCCAAGGAAGGTGCACAGACGAATTAACAAGTAAGGATTTCATGCACGACAAACGCAGGGGGGCAGTGAGTCTCTTACCATCCACTGCCCAACGAAGACAGTGGTTTGAGACTGTGACATTCCCGAGGGATGCGTCAGGTGCCTCAGGAACGTACCTGCATTTTTACATCGGTGCTATTGAAGCGGACTTCTCCACCCTCCCGTTTTGCCAGTCATGGTCTAGTTTCTGCAGCCGGTAACGTATTCACTAAAGTGGATTGCCTTCTTTAGTGGATTGCCTTAACTGATTTAGCTCTTGCGAGCATCAATCTAAGTGTGTGTGTGTGTGTGCGCGTTTCAGGTGGGCTTCACAGGTTTTGTACGAGAAGTTGGACATAAGGAACCATGTTTTTTCTGGTTCTGACCGATGATTGTTCACCAACAACGGAAATCGCGAGGCTGCCTTCAGTTGCTTGGAGCTGGTGGCACAGACCGGCTATTGCGGCGTGGCATGGTGGCATCACGAGCTTGTCAGCCGACGAACGAAGGATGTCCTTCTGGCATACTGTACACTGAACATGTGGAGATCAAAGAGATTGTCACCATATTCAGAATATACCACAGGTGATTCCATGTGCTCACCAGACTGTCCATGGATGTCTTACTCAAGGACGAATCTTTTGTGGCACTTCTTAGTTTGGCAGAATAAAGATTAATACTTAGAACCTCCAATCAAACCGCTATCGTTTTGCTTCTATGAATCTTATTCGTTACCGTTTAGCTTCCCTGTTGAACTCCTTTTGGATGAAATGGTGCACACAGGTCCTTTGATTTGTTGTCAATTCTATGCGGAACATGAGTCCTACTTGCTCGAATTATCTTGAATTCCTCTCGTTTTTATGGTCTCATGGTGGACATTCAGAGGCATCCGCACCAGGGAACCACACGTGGGGGGCACACAGCCCCTTCTTGACCATCCTTCTGAAATGAATCGCCCAAAACGAAGGTGTTTTACATTGGTTTACTCTGAAATGGTCTGGTTTGGTTTGATTCCTTCATCCATACATTTTTTAACCTGTAGAAATCTGTGGAATCCGATTGTTCCTGGGCGGCTTGGCTTCAAACCTCCTTGACCTTTTCAACCTTTGCCGACAAAGGGGAGTGCAGCGGCAGCTCTCTGTGCTGCGGCAGGGCAGCCTCTTTTTCCCGGATCAAAATCATTTTGGAAAGAGAATAATCTAGAATCTAGATCTAGAATCGAGACTATTTGATCCGCAGATCTAGTGAAAGAGACGGCAAAACGACACAGTGAGATCTAGAATCATCAGACTCATCCTTTTTGCAGTCTGAATAGTTCTTCGAAGCTCAATGCATCCTTTCACGCGCTCTCACCGGACCAAGAAGTTAATGAACATCCCTTGAGGACTCGCTTGAATCTTCCCCGCATGGAGCGACTTGACCCGAGAGATCCATTGAAGGACCAGGGTTAATATGTCCAGGTCAACGGCACCACCTGTTTGAGGAGCTCGGATTTCGTCCGAAATCGATGCCGGCGCCCTCCGATCGTCCTCCAACGCCTCGAGGCCAAGTTCGTGGCCCGGCCAAAGCCCGGTGATGTCGCCTATGTGAGCGGCGCGGCGGGCGCCACAGGCCTCATCGCCTGTCAGACCTTCAAGCAATTGGGTGCCCTGGAGGTACGGGGGTGGCCATTTGTGAAGGTCCAAATTCATCCAAATTCTTGAGATTTGTGGCGGTGGTGGCTTGTCCAAGGTGGGGTAGAATGATGAATTGGAAGGTCTGGGCAGAGGGATTACGGAAGTTGATTGGTGGTGGCTTGCTTTAAGATGAATTTAATTCTGTCGGCTCGAAGTTCGAGGTTCCAACCCAGTTCAGCTCTGAGGTGTTTTTGTGAAGATGCATTGGGTTGACATTTGATCGCAATGCTGTTGTTGGTGTTCCACATGTTGATACTTTGAGTGCCATCTAGACTCTGGTTTCCTTGACCTGCCACCGGATCTTTGCCTACTTGAATATCCACCGATATGGGCACGTAATAGAGAGATCCCCAACCAATGGGTTTGGTCTACAGTATTTCCTTCTTGCAGCCGGTCGAACTGGGAGGTTGCTTCGCGACGAGAACCGCACGCACAATTGGATCTTGGGGGTCCAAATATAGTTGACATTTGTCGAGCCGTTTGAAATTATACAATATTGATCAATATTGAATGTTTATACTATAGCTTTTAATGTATATATATATACACACATTATAATCATTATATATAATCACTCTATGTCTCGACCCGCTTGAAATTGTAAATTGTTAATTCGGTTCAAATTATATCCAACAATGCTTGCAAATTGCAAATACTAAACAGTTTGTAAGTGTCCGAGAGCAGAGTCATTATCACGACTTCTTTCATTTTATTCATCCACTTGGTTCATCTGAGTCTTGTTTGGACCATGCACAGTGTGTTTGAATTGATTGTACATAATCATCACTCCATTTCTCGAATCAATTGAAACCCTAAACCCTAAACTGTGTACTCTTCAGTGGGTCCAAATTATATATCCATTTGCAGGCATTGTTGGATATGAGTTTCCCGCTGGAAAAATGTACTGTACGAATTCCAGTGCGTTGAACATAGAGTGATTATGGGCAATAACATGTAATTGCAAACAGCTAAATCATTTGATGCAATAATGATAGATACATTGGGACATTGACTGTTGGTGCAACTGATACAATAGTGAGAGTTACAATTGCAACCAGCTGGTGCATATGATGCAATCATGCAAGGATATGAAGGCATATTAAGATATAGACTGTTGAGAGGAGTCGTTATTTTGCCTTTCACGGGCTTGGTGATACAACTGATATGATCATGTGAAATATAGTCAAGCGTGGAATAGGTGATGTGTGAAACCCATGTTCTTTCCTGTGTGTGAGTTTAGCTAATTGTTGTTTTCCGGTGGTGTCAGGCAGGATCAACGTAGCCATCCAGGCTTAAGGTCCAAGGTCCACGGTCGGCGGTCAGCTACATCCTCCTGCCGGGCCTGGAGCCCCAGATAGATGAGATGGAACTTGACACGGTATGATTGATTGTGGTGGAGTGCAGTCACGAAGTCACATCTAAAGCCTAAAGCTTGTCTTTGTGCCTACAAAGGTTGGACTTGGGCCTTTCTTTCGGCTCCGCTTTGACGCGGGCTGTGAGGCCAGGATTTTGCGGTGGACCCGTGCTTGTTGACAAAAATATGGGTTGAGAAGTGAGGTTGAGAGGTTCAGTTCATTGGGAGTCCGTACAGTTGATGTGGACTGGCAGTCCTTCCTCAATGTTGAAGGTTTTGATTCTGAAATGGGAGAATTGTGAGACCACCGTTGCTGCCTAGCTCTTGGGCTCAGTCACGGATTGCGGTTCGTGGGTCGGATCTGGCGTTGCGTTGGGGCATGGCAGTGTCGAAAGAGGCGTCTTCAGTGCGCTGCCTGCAGACGAGAGGGATGATCATGCGGCAGCTGCTTTGCCGTCCTTGGTGAAGATGGCGCCCAGGGCTCTGAGGATGTGCATACTGACTGCTTCCCCCCTTTGCATGGTCTTGTCTGCTTTACTGTATTTCTTCGTTTTTGTGTTTTCTGAAAGGGTGTGCGGGCGTGACTGTTGGGCGTTTCCTCGAAATCCGCTCTAGACTCTATATATGGATGCACCGTTCTATTTTCCAGCTGGTCTCATATCAGCCGAGGGCGATCCGATCCGCCCCATGCAGGGTTCATGAACGCGCGGTACCACCCATCGGAGATCTACACATGTGCCTTGGCTGGTTTGACTTCCAGCTTCTGGCCACGAGGTCACAGGACCGAAGAGTAGATCAACGAGCTATATGCCAGCTCCTTGGCCAATTTTGGTGCCTCCTCTATCCTCCTCTTACTTTTTTTGTCTTGGCAGGACTTGCAACACTTCCCTTCTAGTGACAACCTCCCTGCTGGGACTCGGGCCTGCTTCGCCAATCTGCTTCGATGTTTTCTTTGTTTTGCTTGTGTTGCGGTTAGTCTAGTGTGGTTTGTTTGTTTGTTTGTTTGGTATTTTCTTTCTTTGCTTGTTTACTCGCCTTCTGTTTGTTAATTTGTGTGTTTGTGTGTGCGCTTTTGTTTTGCTTTCTACTTGTTTGTCATCTTGCTTGGTGGTCACCTGTGCCCATTGCGCTTGAGGCCGATGACCCCCATTGGTCCAATTGGCCTTTGCCGTGCACGGCTGGTGGTGAGCTTGCGGATGTGGGGGTGTACGCCCGTGACTGCGGCGGCCTTGCCAGGAGGTTCATCGAAATCGCTGGGTTGGCACGGCATGGGCCTCGAGCGCTCCCCACGCAGGCGCAAGCGTCTCAGATGCGGACTTTGGAAGAGAGGAAGGACATGGCTAATGCCTCCGACGGGATTGTTTTCATGCCTGTTCATGGGCTTCTCATTGTTGGCTTGAGCATCTTTGAAATTGACATGTGGCAGTCGTTGCGCATGATTTCTGTTACAGCAGCTTGATGTAAAGGTGGAAGGGTTGATGCTCTTGAGCCCATTCATACCCCATGGGCAGGAACATGAACCCTTTGGACAAGTCCTTCTTTACAGGTTCAGCGAGGAGTTCTTGAAGAGGGCCCAGACCTGCGGCGTTCGCCTTGTGGTCCAAAACAAATGTGCTGATGTAGCCCGAGTTTAACCCTTCAATGCTTTGGGCATCAGCAAACTTCCCACCAAGAGTCAAAACCTGCATATATAATTAGGGTAACAGTCCCGTCGACAATTCCTGAAGAGACCCGACAACCTCTCAGTGCAGCGACGGGTAGACCTCTACACCTTCCAGCTGCGTGATGGGGAAGCCAGCCATAGAAACTTTGTCACGCCCACGTTCATCTTGCGAGCTGCTTGGTCCAATGTCGGGATGGGGCAATGAACTGAAACCAGTCCTACAATAGTTTCACATCATGTGTGCAGCATGTTGTGTCTTCACTTTTCTCCCTGCTGCCCGAAGGCAGAGATCTTGAAAGGTGACTTCTTGGCGAACCTTGATCTCAAGCCAATGCAGAATTTGGTTGCTAAGGAAAAAACATGTGGCGCAGCTAACCCCCACAAGGAAGCTGGGCCACTGATCACTAAATTCACCAGGGAGACTGATGAGCTGCATATGGGGCAAAGCTATAGGTGTTGATCGCGGCTTGAGCCCATGGGCCAGGCTTCCTTCAGCTCAGCTGAACAGGGCTTGGCCAATCAGGGCTACCCTGATCAAGGAACTTATGATTGTTGATGCGCTTCAGTGTAGCCAGTTGCGGGGCGAGTGTTGAGATGATACAAATGG
Organism: Durusdinium trenchii; assembly: GCA_963970005.1. Lineage (NCBI taxonomy): Eukaryota > Dinophyceae > Suessiales > Symbiodiniaceae > Durusdinium > Durusdinium trenchii. The sequence goes on along the minus strand of CAXAMN010015825.1, from coordinate 56,086 downwards.
TCAAAGGGTCCACGGTCCACAAAGCAAAAATTCCAACTCACATAGTGAGTTTGTGTTTGTCTGCACTGAGCCCACATTTTGAGAGCTCACCCCCATTCCCAGAGCCAGCAGCTGTAGTGTTGCTTTGGCTCCCGGACCAGTACTGATCACCGACGTTCGGAACAGGCTGCGTAGTCTACGAAACATGGCCAGGTAGCAATTTCCGGAGGCGAAGGTGTTTGGAAGGCCTTGCCAGCACACAAGTCGCGCGCAGTAGTGTTGAACATTGAAGATTCTCAATTGCTCTTGCGGTGACTTGTGTCAGGTGCTGGGAGCACACCGCCACCTTCCGGACGCAGGCTTTCTGCCAACTCCGGTATCCGATCCAGTTTTGGCGTACAAGCGCTCGACCCATAGTATTTGGCAACTTAACTATAGCTGAGGCTCCTGAGTGAGCTTCTTTGAGCATTGGTATAGGGTCAGTGAACCCCATGTTTGGGTTTTTGGCGCTGTTGAGATTCTGTGATTTCCATGTGAAGTACATTCCCTTGATTGTCAACTTCCCGCGGCATTTGTCCTCTCCGTGGAGCTTGCTTTCGAGATTTTCCACAGTGAGGCCGGGATCTACAGTCAGAAATCCAAATTGTTAGGTTGGAGAGGTTGGTGGCTCTATCAATGTCCATGCTTTCCCATGCAGCGGCAGCATTGGGGTTCACGGTCAGCCAACCAACTTGTAGTTGGAGTGGTTGGTGGCTAAATCAATGTCCCCTTTATTTCCCCACAGAGTATCAGCGCCCCATGATTCACCCAACAAACCTAGCAGATTTTGATTTGTTTCATCAAAGACTCAAAGACTTTGCGTCAGGTGAACTGTGCCTGCACTTGTTCCTGGTTGGCCCCCTTAGCTGCAGCTGCCAAATCAAGAATTTGAGGCAGATGGCATCTACTAGCATGGGGGTTGCTTCTTTAAACCAGGACGGTCAATTTCAAAACCGCTGAGCTCATGGAAATCTCATCGAACTTGCGTAGCTGTTCTTGGCCTTCGCACGGCAACGCTGAGGTGGAAGAGGTGGCGGCCTACGTTGCTCGTCAAGTGTACCCGTGGAATCACCTATAAAGGAACAGATTGAGAAAATTATGATATGCTGTTTTGTTTGTGCAGTGGGACTGCTTTCCAGGCAAAAACAAAGCCAGGAAAATAGGGCCAACTGGTTCATTGTTATCCCTATTTTTTGGGGGGGTGTTTTGGTTTCAGTGGAAGGTCTTCGCTGAGACAGATTTAATGTTGGTAGATTCAGAACCGCGTGTGTTTTTTGTGGCACGTGTGAGGGCCTACTTCTTCGGGGCATCCTTCATCGTTGGCCTGGGCCTTGATACAAGCAAGCGCTTGGCGCGAAAGCAAGTCAGCCGATTGTTTTCCTGTGAGCTAGTCCAGGGTTTGTGATGGTCAATTCAATTAGAGTAGTTCTGCTAAGGAAAGGCTCAGTAGTCCGGTGTTTGGCATCTGCCAACGTAAGTATTAGCGTCAAGTGTATGATGCCATCCATAAGTCACTTGGATCTTGCCCCCCTGGCTAAAGAACCTGGCTAAGAGCAGCTGGCAAGCGCAAGCCTTGGAACTTGATGACAGCCTTGTTAGCTGTCGGAAGTGTTTTCAAGCGATCTTCTAGTTGCAGGGGCCTGTGTTTCCGTTCAAATTTTCGTTTGTTTGGTGCCCCTTGTTTTTCACCATACCCTGTGGGCATCAAGCGAAGACCGGTTCTCATAAATTTGCCAGGTTTTAATCGGCAGAACGTAGAGGCCAGGTGACCATGGAAGGCTGCCTCCCCAACCATTTGAAGGCGTGGCTTGATGACTGGGGCCCACCTTTGAAGCGCCAAGTCTCCAAGGTAGTCGGTCAGGCGCGCCAAGAAACAATGCAGGTTTCCATGCGCATGGCCTGCCCAGCCCCTTGCTGGTAGGGCTAGAAGCTCCAATTCATGCTTTGCGTGGGTTGAAGCTCTTGCATCGGCATTGCTGGACGAGGTTCGGAAGTTGCTTATGGCAAACACGCCCCCGGCGGGACAGGTTTTCCTTGATGTGTTGGACCAGTGCCCGGCATCGCCTGCATGGTCCAAGGTCCAAGGTCCACGTCTCAACTATACTTGCGCAGCCGATCCAAACTGCAGCCCGCTGAGTATGTGCACCTTTACATCAGTGGGTTCAGCTGCAAGCCATTCAGCATCAGCCTTCACCGCAACGGCCAACTTCTAGGTGAACGAGACGCTCGCATCTTTTGGGGCAGTTGTCAAGCCACCTGCTTTCTCGCTGGAAAATGTCCAGGGCATCACCCGGAAGTGCTTGCGGCGGCTTGGGGCGATGGAAGGCAATGGACTGTACCTTGTCTCAACCTTGCGCATGGATCCAACTCAGCTGGGGGGAGCCTGTTCAGAGGCGCCAAATTTACTTCTTATTTCTTTGCAGTCAGGCAGGACGTTGCGGGGCACTCAACCAGAAATGCAGCAAGTTCGCCAGATCCAGGAGCCCAGGCAATGGCTCCTCAAGAGGTTGCCCCCGGCTGACCACCAGCATTTCCGCAGAGACAGGCGGCTGCAGGTGTGGATGGTTCTTTTTCGCAGCTTTTTTTCAAACCGATTGAAATGGACTGGAGTTATGGTTCAAAGTTTAAAGTGTTCGTGCCTCTCGGGCTTTCCTGACAAGAAGAACTGCGCGAAGTGGCGTGACTTGCGCGACACATGGAGCATGACCTTCTCCAGTCGAGTCACCACATGACCTGCAGCAGCCATTGCCAACACGTTACCAGCGCGATGCAAGGCGAGCGGCCGTCCACCTTGCAACATATTAAAATTTGGCAAAGTCATCTGCTAGCTATGCGCGCTGGAGAATCCTGCTATAGGACTTTGGCCCCCAGCAAATTCCAAATCTACTGAGGAGATGTCACTGGGACGATGCACGGGCAGACTCGGGCTGCGCCATGCTCTGCTGATGCGATGCTGCTGCATCTCCCGAGCAAAAGAGACGCAGTGGCCATTTTGCAGAGACGCCAAAGATTTGGCTGCAGACCTTTCGCTGTCCATCACACGGACAGGAGTTTGGGTGGCCCTGCGCAGCGCCTTTCATTGGCCATACCCTTGAGAAAATGATGCCATCGAAGTTGCGTTTTGGAGGGTTTCCTGCAAGCATCCTAGGGTAGTAGAACACACAAACAAAAATAGCCACAAGCTTCGAAGCTCTCTGCGGATGTCATGTTTGCCAGTCAATACACTGCTTTGGTGGCACTGCTGCATCACGCGCCCAATGTCCCTTTGCTAGTTAAGGTAGGGTGCACCGTGCGCGAGCTTTTTCTTGGCTTGGGGCCAGGTCCACGATCCAGGATCCACAAGGTGAAGAGCCAACGCCCCAGGGCAGTTCAGGAGGGCCTGGTCCCAAAAAGCTTTCGACCAAAAGGAGGCATACCAGGCCCGCAGCCAGCAGGAGTTCCCTGCTCAGCATGCTGCGATGATGCGTCTTGGCTTCCATGTTCGACAAAAGCTGCCACAAGGGCCCGCTCCTTCCAAAGATGTTGCCCTACTGTCCCAGCCAAAAAGTTCCACATTGGCCCATACACAGTGACAGACCAGGTAGATGGTCGCAGCGCAAACCTTGTTCTTGGCGGTGGCACATATCGAAAGGTCTTTCCGTCCAGGTGTGGTGATGGCAGGACGTGTGCCATCAAGGTGTCTCGAAAGCGATCAGACCATGCCATGCGTGAGGTGGCCATGTACCAGAAAGTTGGCCAGCTGACTCCATCCCACCGACGCTGGTTTCCAGAGATGTTCAATGCGGACACAGAGGGCGTGCCGTTTCCATGGGTTGCGCTTTCTTTTGAAGGGGCCAGCTTGCATGATTGGCTGAGTGCCAAGGGCGTTCGCTCCAGAGTTGGTGCAGCCTTTCGCCTTGCAGCTACAGACCGCAATCCAGACCTTGCATTGCCAGGCTGGCTTGCTTCATATGTCTTTCTTCCTCACCGACCACCGGAACTTTGGCGCATGACTGGTGACCTGTGCTCCTTGCAGTGCTTTGGGCCCAGCTGCCGATCTGTGGTCTTTTGGCTGCGTCCTGTTTGAAGCTTGCTCCGGCTTCATGCGCATGAAGCCGTTCGAGTTGCGGCAGAGATCTTCGAAGCAAACTATGTTTGGAATGGTGTGCGCAATGGTCCAAGGAGATTCAGAAAGCTTTCAGTCATTGGCATGCCCATTTGTGGCATTGGTCTAGCTGGTGCTGGCGGCTTGCCATCCAGAGCCCAGTGCGAGGAAGTGGATGAAGCTGAAGAGCTCCACCTAGGTCCTATAGGTTCTTTCTCTCCTGCCTGACCCATCAGGAGGGTGGGGGGGGCAAACATACGCCCGCGATTTGCGCTTCAGAAAGAAAAAGCTGTTTGCTACTTTTGTTTCAACTTCAATACGCTGGAGAGCAAGAGGAAAACATTCATTTTTCTTTTGGAAAGCGTTGTTCAATGCTTTTGCAGTTTTGAGTCCAAGTTGGCGGTAAGAGGAGAGCGCTCATTTCTTCGGATGCCATATGTTCAAGTTCAACCACTCTCAGTCACTCTGGGTCGGAAAGTCAATCATTGTCAGCCCAATCCCTGCTTTCGCCAGGCCGCTGGCTCGCTTCATCTGCGGATATGGCAAAGACGCGGCGAAAAGATGCGATTGGGTCATGTGGTAGAGCTAGGCATTGGGACCCGCTAGACGCCTCAGTCTCTTAAAGTTTTTCGGGCCAGCTGTGGCATGAACCCAGTATCCATGTTTTCTCCCACCCCCACTCCTCTCCCAGACACACCACATGATGCAGGATATGCATGTTCGTTCCCAAACAAAAAAATGTCCGCTGGCTAAAGCTATATAGCGATGAATGCAACCCTAAAGAATAATGCCCATCAACGCCCCTCAGCACCTTCGGTGCGGGCGGGCTTTAATACACACCCATATGAGGCATATTCATGCATCTTTGCCCGAACAGCATGGAATGATAGTCGACTCTTCCATGGGCCGCCAGCAACTTCAGTCGCGTCCATTTGTTGAGGCTGCCGGGTGATTGGCAGCTGTGGCTCAAAAGACAAGGTGTGTGGCCGGCGGACCGGTACGTGTGAAGGTGTTTGACAGATCAGAGAAACCCGTGTTCTTGAAATGCAAAGAAGGGACATGGTAGAGAGTGGAGTGACGTTGATTTGCTTAAGTATTGTTTTCGCTCAAAATGCCTTGTGAACTTTGAAAATCTTCCGAGGACTGAAATATATATCCCAGAGTGTGGCAACATGAACGGTGTTTGTCGGGCAGCGCCGGCATGAATGCGATTGGCTCCGCATTGCAACAGGAACGTATCCGACGTGCCCCCTTCAGGTCAATTGAACTATATTGAATTTCATGTTGTTTGATCACACACAAACACACTCTTGTTGAGGTTTTCAGGGCCAGGTGTGGACCTGGTCAGACTGGACCTGTAGGGTATGTGTTCTTGCCCTGTGGGTGTGGAACGGGCGGAGTGTGTTGGTCGTCCTACCAGCAGACCTGGGACCTTGGATGGTTTGCCATGCCGAATTATATAAGGGTTTCGTCGGGGTTTGTCGGTCACAGTCCAGTCTTAAGTCCTTGGAATAATTACAGCGCATCAGGTTCAATCAGACCATGGCAAGTAGAACTGGAGACTGCCTCCTCGGACTCGGACAAAAACACAGTGAGATGATAAATCATGTTGTTCCATGTTGTTCTATCTGATCACAGCGATCTAGTTCCACTGTGGGGACACGCCCAATGGTGTTCGAGCATGTTAGACGCGCCACTCTGCAGCTAACGGAAAGCTGCCAAGTGGATTACATGGGGGCTTACCCAGAAAAATGTATGTCACCTGCAAAACACTTTTTGGATTGGTATACGTCCGTTTATTTTCCAGGGCAACTGCGGGAGTCAGGGGTGGGTTTTGATGGATTTGTATTTGAGGACACCCCCGCCTTGCCCTTGTGGAATTATGACAAGAACGTTTTGGAACAAATTCTGTTTAGAAATACTCTAAGAATAGGTAAACACCGGATGTTTTTTGATGTACCACTCACGTGATGCATGTGTAGGTGGAGATGCTGAAGTCGCTGGGTTTTGAGGCCTTCAACTACAAGGAATGACCCATGGGGTGGCCGGAAAGCCAACTTCCATTGCATCGCAGTTCTAAATTTTAAACCTCTATATTCTTGTTTAGCAGCTATGTACCTTGGGAGGGCAAGGCGATCAATTAAACAAGATGGTTTTGAGGTGACCCGAAAAGGGTTTTCCATTTTGGAACGATGGAGCACGAATTTCATCGACAATTGTTCCTGGACTACCGAGAGACTGAGAAGCGTGTATGTTGCGTGTGTGACTGTGTGTGTTTTGTATATACTTATGGCGTTGAGCAAGCGTCGGAGGAAGGAGGCCTTTGTGGGATGTGCCGATGACTAACACGTAACTATCGGCTTTTTTTGGTGCTTGTGGATCCCTCATGGACGTGCTGATTGTTGGGCTGTGAACAGCGCCGCAGCGAGCGAGAGTCCTAAACATGGCTTGGTTGGCATTTGTAGGCCATTCACTTCCAGTAACTGACCACTATTTGGGTTGGCTATCATGTTTTTGGATGTGTTTCGTTGGAAGATCGATGGACGGCCAGCTATTGTGCACTGTACCAAAGAAAATCATTTCGACCTGATGGAAGTACAGTGCCACAAGCGACGACATGCCCAAGATAGGTCATATTCCAGCATGTTGCGACAATTTGCAGGGGTTTTATTTGGTCGGGTTCTCATGCTATTCGTTTGGTCCAGTCATGCCCAGTTCTGGTGGTCTGCATGTGTATGATCGTTAAGGCATGTTCATGCTCGGTGAGTCCCAGGTGTTCACGGTTCTCGTCTCCGTCCGACTGACCGAGGAGGAATCGGTCCTGGCGGCGCTGAAACGCCTATGTCCCGACGCTCGGTTGGACGTGGATCCAGTGCCGTTGGACGTGATGCCCTTGGTTGAAAAAAAAGGGGAGACCCATTGTCCAGGTCAGTTGGACGTCATTTTGTTGGAGTTGATCATACCAAAACATGACTCAATGAGGTAAAAAGCTAGGTTTGACTGAGTCAGACTGGACCTGTAGGACCATGAACTGGGCCATGAATACCCCTGGTCGTGAACAACCAATAGGTTTGCTACAATCAACCCCAATGCTTCCCAAGCAGCGACAGTCATATAGATGTAAAAAAACAGGTGGTAACAGGTGCATAGCGCGAGTCAACAGCCCTGGGCGCCCTTCGGAACAAAACCTCTCCGACCGAGAATTGATCGTCGTCCTCTGTGTCGCGCTTCCAACAGGGCTCCATGTTAGTTTTCGGAAGTGTACGTGTGATCAGGTGATGTATCAGGTGATGGGAGTTTCCCGAACCTAGGTGAAGTGGGGGACGTTACAGTATTTTCCTGGACAACAAATCCAACACGTCTACAGGCTTTCGAAGGGCCATGTCATGACATGTTCTGGAACAGGGTTTCCATGTCATCGAAGGACTCTGAGCCAAATGTGATCCCTTTTTTTGCTGCATTTGACTTGATGACATTTGACGATTCATTCCATTAATTCGGGTCTATAGGTCTATAGGCTCTATAGGTGGTTTTGGAATGTGCAAACTGAGTAAATAAGGTGAGTCAAACCACCAATCAACGGCCCAGTACAGGCTGCTCTCCTCATCTTCCCAGAAACTGGTCTTGGTCAAAAGTCCGATTGATCGTAAGAGAGCTGGTTCACGGTTTGCTCGTGAGTGTCCTTGAGTGGCTTGTCTACGGCTTGCTCGTGCAATCTTATAAGGAAAGAAGGGTTAATAAGCAGAGGAAGGCCGAAGAAGAAGAAGAAGAGGAAAAAGAACACAAAAGAGACAAAGGGCTTAAGAAGATGGTTTCATAAGAAAGATACCACATATGGAGTCCTGGAGCAACCAGAGACCTGAGCTTCGACGACTATCCACGGGAAAGGGTCTGGCTCACAGGACCCTGAGCCGCAATCCATTCATTCAGCAATTCACATCACCATGATGCGCGCGGACATTGTGCCACTGGTCCATCTAAGATGTACGATGAGTGTAAGGCTAAGTGGGCTTTGTGGAAGCCGCACGCCAGCGACCCCGACAAGTGCGTGGCAAAGACAAAGGTTGCAAATCATACGAGGGCAAAGGCGTCAGCAACTACTTCAAGGGCGAGAGCTTTGGGCAGCCACACACCAATCAACCTTGGTCATCTTCCCAAGGGATTGTTTTGAAGGGGGGTCGCCCATTGGCAGGTTTGAAGCCCTAGCAAGCGGGGACTTGGAAGAAGCCGAGCTGCAGATTCCCAGCTGTGGGCCCTTCACGCATCTTGCGTGAGTGAGTGCGCATCTCTTTTGGCTTCATGACTACCAAGAAGAGGCAGCGAACAATGTATGTTTTGCAACAAACGCAACGAATGCCTCAATGTGAAGCCTTGCATGCCCTCTTTGCTTTATTCAGATTTGGTCAGAGCCATTCCTAGTTCATCCGGAAGCATCACCTGCGGGTCGGAGTCGGAGCAGCTCTGCCTGCAGATTTAGCTCTTTTGGTGAGACGAACAGGGACGGTGCCAGTGCCAACATAGTCAGTGGTTGCACATACCCCAGTACTGGCTTCTATATTCACAGCCTGTACTGTAAAGATTACTTTGCTTCGAGTGATCCCCACCATGACATGTCAGTCAATGGCTTTCATGCCATGGTGAGGAGCATGTTGCCATTGGTCGTGAGTTTTGTGGTTTTCGATTTTGCTTGTGGGTCCTCGGATTGGGATTGTTATTTTAGTGCTAGGGAGTTCGCGTCGGGGTGTCACCCAGGGTCTCCAGTTGGCATCCAAAAGTGCTACCCTGCGACCACCTGCCACGCAAAACGCCACACATGCGGGTACAGTACTTTTTTTTGGTTGTTGTAGCCCAGTCTTTGTGGCTGTGTTGAGTGTTGTGGTTGTGTGCTGTGGTTGTGTGTTGTAACTGTGTGCCGTGGCTGTGTGTTTTGTGGTTGTGTGAAGCGGCTGTGTGTTTTGTTTGTGTGCTTGTGGCCGTGTGTTTGTCATGGTGGTTGTGTTCGTGTTTGTGATTGTGTGTTTGTAACAGTGTTTGTGGTTGTGTTTTGTGCCTGTGTGCTTTGGTTGTGCTTTGTTGGTTGTGCATTGTTTATTCTGTGTATCTGTTTGTGGTTACATTGTGGTGTTTTGTGTTGAGGTCCGGTAGTGCCCACTGCGATCTGGCACTTGTGGTTGAGGTCCGGTAGTGCCCACTGCGATCTGGCATTTGCGGTCGAGGTCCTGCAGCGCCCACTGCGATCTGGCGCTTGCTGTTGAGGTCCGGCAGTGCCCACT